>PVJD01006740.1:0-93967 GCA_004026545.1 Mormoops blainvillei | reverse complement strand
CTCTCGCATACCCCCAACTGGGGACCTGGCCCACAACCCAGGCATGTGCCCTGAGCAGGAATCAGACTGGTAGCCTTTTGGTTTGCAGGATGACCCAATCCACTGAACCACACCAGTCAGGGCTCCGATCATTTTCTTTGGAGAAGATGCAAAGCCAAGATTCCCGTGAGCTCAGCATTCTCCTGTCCAGTCACTGAAGGTCTTGGCTATGTCCAGTCCTGCTGTATGTATCTAGTGATCTTTTTGTTTCCAAGAGACCAGTGAGCACTGCTTAAGGTAGAGAAAAGGGAACCTTTCAGTTTGAGGCTGAGGATGCCAATCCTCAGATCAGCTTGTAAGACAATCATAGAGCCCCATAATGGTCACTTGTCAGGAGTTCCTGCCAAATCACAGTCACAACCACTGAGGGACCCTTGTCCAGTTTCATTTCCTGAAGCTGCTGATAAGTGGGCTCAATGGAACCTGTCATGGGAGTTTTCATGGCAACTTCTACCATCCCCACCAGAGACTGGAAACTGTTGGGGTCCTAAGCTAGTTCACATGCAAAGGCTGCCAGGTCATTGGCAAGATGTCCAAGGTACTGGAGGGTAACATCACCCTGTCGGAAGTATGCCTTATTAGGTCATTTGCTATTGAGAAGTCCAGCTTTGATTGCATCGTCCAGGACCTTGTCACATGCTGGGTTTTCACATGTGCTGCAGTTCTGTTTCTGTATAAGATGTAATTCTGAGGGTCAACACCCAGAACTTCATTGTATAGAACAATAGCTGTGTGGAAATCTCCATCATGACTGGGCTGGTTACACTGATGATCTTTTTCTACAAATTCAACTTTGCTTAGCCCTGGACCATCAGGACTTCTCTGGCCAACAATCTTAAGCACCGAAGAGAGGAATCAGCACCTGCTTGTGCAGTGACTCGGCCCCTCCCCACGTATGGCTCTATGTCAGCTCAGTCCCACAGCGCAGGCAGCAGTGACTGCTCCGTTCCTTGTGGGGCAGGGCTGTGTCTCCCTCTACCCAACTGTGCCATCCCACGAGCCAGGCATGGGCAGTTTCCCTGTTCCAGGCCATGCCTTGCCGCCATGGCAACCCATACCTCAGATTTTTTTTCCTTTTTATTTCTTTTTTTTAAAGGTTTTATTTATTATTTTTAGAGAAAGGGGGGGAAGGGAGGGTGCAAGAGAGGGCGAGAAGCATCAGTGTGAGAGAGAATCACCCATCCATTGGTTGCCTGTTGTATACAACTAACTGGAGGAACCACAACCCAGCCAGGTGCCCTGACCAGGAATCGAACCCAGACCTCTCACTTTGCAGCCTGACACCCAACCAGCTGAGCCACACTGATCAGGGCCGTTTTTTTCCCTTGATTCTGCTGGTTTTTATTCATGCTGTCTTGACTGTCATGTGTTTGGTATTTTTTTATTGTGCTGAAATGAACTAATATTAGAAATTGTTTTAGCCAAGATAACGTTTTTTTCTCCAGAGAGGACATATATTTACTTTTGTCTGTTGCTTTGGTGGACTTGTAATTTAGGATTAAATAAGTCAGATTTCAGAGTTTGAGATGATCAAAACCCAGCTGCATCTCTTTGAGGGCCTATGTATTTTTAGTTTCTTCTTACTCCTAGCTTGTAGCCCTTCAGCGTTATAACTGAAAGGGAGTGAGGGGTTTTCTATTTCCCCTTTTCCTTTGGTTGTCTATGAACATAAATCTGTGTGCTTTCAGCCTTTTGAGTTTTTCAAAAAGTACCTTTCACCCTCTCAGAAATGCTTTCTCTGAAATGGGCAAATGACTGCTGGGTGGCAAAAGTAGCCAAAAGCCATGCTCACAAACTTGAACTTCCATCCGTTTCCAGTTTCAAATCCTTAACTCCTCACTGTCAGATCAGCTCTTTAATAGCTTTAGACATATTTTGAAAATTAAAAGAAATATTCATATTTAACATCAGTCACTGAGTGTTTTAAGCTAAATAATAAAATAAAATAATGCCAGAGCTAGTAAAACACCAATTTAAAAATATTGACGTCAATATAAAAGGAAAGTTTAATGCTGACATTTAAGATTAAAGTATTAAATATTTTATTTTAGGTATTCAACTATGAAAGTTCTTATTTTTACAGTGGTTCTCAGAAGTAGTGTTTATCTGATTTATTTGTAAGAAGTGTCAGTCAGTGTCAGAATCTGAATTTTAAAATGTTTCCCTTTATTTGTGTTACTGTGCATGTAAGTAGAAAAATGATTAAGAATGCTTTATCAGTAGGGGTTTGACTATACGGTCAGTAATGAGAATTTGTTAATGTTTTTGTTGTTTATTTGCTAAAGTAGACTTTTAAGGGACCTCTTTAGGAAAAAAGTTACTTATTTTATTTATCATTGAAAAAGCCTTATTGAGAACTAGAAAATGACATTATTTTTATTTATTTTTAGGTTGGGCTCATGTGGTTTGTGCCCTGTATATTCCAGAGGTACAATTTGCCAATGTTTCTACAATGGAACCAATCGTTTTACAGTCTGTTCCACATGATCGTTATAATAAGGTACAGTGGACATTATTTTGTTGATGTTTGAATATAATTTTTTTGTTTTTAAACTGGCAAGTATAAAGGAATGTTTTTGTATTTTAATTAATAGGCTTATATTAGAAAATTTAAAGCATAGGTCTCCATCAAATTCCAGAGAGATTTGGACAAAGTATAGTTATTGTGGTAAACTATAGTTACTAAAACAGGTTACTGAGTTCATAGGAGTGCAAAACAAGTAAACAAAAGTATATAACCGTATTTTGCCATATATAATGCGCACTTCTTTGCCCAAAGTTTTGAAGGAAAAATAAGGATGTGCATTAACATGGGTATAATGACTATGTACCATGGGTATAAGAATCCTGTGTATAATGTGCACAAAAATGTGGGTGCACGTTATACATGGGAGCACATTATACACAGCAAAATATGGTACCTTTTTGACTAACCTAGGTATTTAGTATTCTAACATTTACATGACATTTTAGATCCTATGGATTTGTCCTTTTAAGACTTACTGACATTCTGTGTTCTTTCAGACATCAGGATTTTATTGAATTAATCATTATTTGTTATCATATTCATTGTGGTATCATATATCCTTTCTTTGTTTTTCCTTTTTTAAATTCTCATTTGAGGATATGTTTTTATTTTAGAGAGGTTGGGCGAAGAGAAAGAAAAAGAGAGAGAGAGAAACGTTAATAGGTTGACTCCCATACGTGCCCTGACCAGGGATTGAACCCGAAACCTGGGTACGTGCCCTGACTGGGAACCAAACCTGCAAACCTTTTGGTGTATGATGCTCCAACCAACTGAGCCACCCAGTCAGGGCTCATAACTTCTTAAAAAATAACCCTGTTGTAGAATATTACTTGTTCCTTTCTACTCCTCAAAATTATTTTCTGCCACCATGATAGGATATTTGTTGTTAGCTTTTTTAAAACCTTAGTAAATGTTTGTTTTCTCCCCCTATATATTTTTTTATTTCATTCATTTATGTTATTTTTCCATTCTCTTTTGCATGTTAGAAGATTTTTTTATTACCCAATGTACCATTTAGTGTTACCATTTATTTGAGGTACCTGTTGATTTACTCTGTCGGTGGGAGAAAATATCACCACAGTGAATTCTAAGGTTTCAGATATTTTTGTATAAAACATTCATAATACAGATTATTAATATTTAAAAATTTGAAAATACAGAAAAATAAATAGAAAAATATAAGGCAGAAATCATCCAAAATTTTCTCATTTAGATCCTGCTAGTTTTGTGTGTGTGTTTACAAAGTTGCAGGATGCAGTATACTTGTAAAAAATTTGGATTATATTGATTATACTGTTTGGTGTGTTTTTGAAAATTATTAACCTGAATATCTTTTTATGTCAGTAAATTTGTATTTTTTTGCCATTATTTTTAGTGGATAGTTAGCATGTAATACAAGAGTATTGTTAGTTTTGATAGACGATAATTTAATGAAAGAAACCCTTTTCATTGAAGTGCGTTATTTGCTGTTTGGCACGTATATATAACAACAGAATCTCTTGTGTGAAAGAGAATGAACATCTTGGAAGCTTCAAAAAGTATATTGTGTGAAATTAAAATTCATTAAGATAATGCATTATAATCAAGTGGGGTTGATTCCAGGGGTTCAAGGATGGTTCAACATTTATAAATTGATCAGTATGAACACCACATTAACAACTAAAGTGTAAAAATTAGATGATCATATCAATAGATGCAGAAAAAGCATTTGATAAGACACAACAGTCAGTAATGATTAAAACAGTCAATAATATGGGGATAGAGTGAAAGTACCACAACATAATAAAGGCCAAATATGACACCCTTAGCTAACACCATACTTAATGTTGAAAAACTAAGTTTTTCCTCTAAGATCACGAACAAGACAAGGATGCCCACGCTCACCACTGTCATTCAGCTTAGTACTGGAAGTCTAACCAGGACAATCAGGCAAAAGAGAGGAATAAAAGGCACCTAAACTGGGAATGAAGAAGTAAAATAGTCACTTTTTGGAGATGACGTGATTCTTTACATAGAAAACCTTAAGGACTCTACCAAGAAACTATTAGAAACAATAAACAAATACAGTAAAGTTGCAGGATACAAAATCAATGCAGAAAAATACATTGTGTTCCTATGCACTAACAAAAATTCTTTTTGCATTTTCCACCAAAAGAATAAAATACCTAGGAATAAACTTAAGTTTGTGAAGGACCTATACACTGAAAATTATGAGACACTATTAAAAGAAATTGAAGAAGACACAATAAAAGGAAAGGTACAGTCATACCTCAGTACTCGTTGGCTTCAGGACTTGTCAAACCCCATTTTTTGGACAGGAAAAAAGGGTTTCAGCACTTGGCACTTACTCACCACTCGGCGCCCCTCTGTTGCGATGAAACAAGTCAAACTGTCAGTCACATGGTAGTTCTCGAACAGTTCTGTACTCATCAGTTTTGGCACTCGTCATGAGTTCTGGAACAAATTAATGACGAGTATAGAGGTACCATTGTGTTCCACGTTCATGGATTGGAAGAATCAACACAGTTTAAATGGCCATATTATTCAGATCAGTGTATAGATTTAATGTAATCCTCATCAAAATGTCAATGGCATTTTAAGAAGAAATACAACATGATTTATATGGAACCATATGAGACCCCATATAGCCAAAGGAATCCTGAGAAGAAAGAACAAAGCCAAGAGGTATCACTGCCTGACTTCAAATTATGCTACAAAGTGACAATACTCAAAACAGCATAGTTTTGGCAGAAAAAAAGACACACAGACCAGTGGAACAGAATTGAGAGCCTAGAAGTAAACCCACATAGATGTGGGCAAATAATTTTTGACAAAGGGGCCAAAATCATACAACGGAGAAAACGCAGTCTCTTCAGTAAGTAGTGCTGGGAAAATTGGAAATCCAAATCCAAAATAATAAAACTAGACTGCTCTTTGTCACAGTATAAAAATTTAACTCAAAATGGATCAAAGACCTGAATATAAGACCTGAAACAATAACATACATAGAGAGAAACATAGGAAACAAACCTAATGGACCTTGGTCTTAGAGAGGATTTTATGAATTTGACCTGAGAGGCAACGGAAGTAAAAGCAAAAATAAATGAATGGGAGTATATCAAACTAAAAAGCTTCTGCACAGCAAATGAAACCACCAACAAAATAAAAAGCTCACCAAATGGGAGAAGATATTTGCAAACAGCACTTCCCATAAGGGGTTAGTATCTGAAATATGTAAAGAACTCATACAGCTCAACAACAAAAACAAACAGTCTAATTAAAAAATGGGCAGAGGACCGGAACAGACACTTTTCCCAAGAAGACATACAAATGGCCAAGAAGTATATGAAAAGATGCTAAACTTCTAGCTACTAGGGAGATGCAAATCAAAACCACAATTAGATACTGTATCACTGTATCTGTATACTGTTAGAATGGCTGTGATCAACAAGACTAGGATTACTAAGTGTTGGAGAGGTTGTGGAATCCTCATTCACTGGTAGGAATATAAATTGATACGGCCACAATGGAAGGCAGTATCGAAAAGCCTCAGAAACTAAGAATAATTGCACTGGCTGGTGTGGCTCAGTAGGTTAAGCACTGGCCTGTGAACCAGAAGGTTGCTGGTTCAGTTCCTGGTCAGGGCACATGCCTGGGTTGCTGGCCAGGTCCCTAGTTGAGTTATGTGCAAGAGAGTGATGTTTCCTAGTCTTTCTCCCTTCCCCTCTCTCTGAAAATAAATAAAATCTTAAAAAAATTTAATAATCATATGATCCAGCAGTTCCTCTTTTGGACATCAACCCCAAAACTTTGAAAACATTTATTTGTAAAGATATGTGTGTCCCTATGTCCATTGCAGCATTAATTTATGGTGACCCAGACATAGTAACAACCAAATTGTCCTTTGTTAGATCATTACACAAAGAAGATGGGGTATATGTATACAGTGGACTATTACTCAGTCATAAGAAAAAATAAAATACAGTAATTTGTGACATGAATGGATCTTGAGAATATCATGCCAGGCAAAATAAATGAGGTGAAAAAAGACAAGAATCATATGATTTCACTCATATGGGGGATATAAAACTGAGAGAAATGAACAAATAAGACAAACAAAAAACTCTTAGACACAGGCAACAGTATGGCAGCTACCGAAGGGAAAGGTATTTGCAGGGAAGGTAGAAAAGGGTAAAGGGGATCAAATATATAGTAACAAAGGAGACTTGACTTTGAGTGGACAAACAATGCACTTGTACAGATGATGTATTATAGAATTGTATACTTGAAACCAATGACACCCTAATAAATTTAATAAAATCTAATTTAAAAATTTGAAAATACAGAAAAATAAGTAGAAAAAGCAAGATACAAACCATTGAAAATATTCTTGTTCAGATCCTTTTAGAATTTTTGTGCCCATTTTTACATATACTATATACTTTGTAAAAATTTTGGAGTATATTGATATACTATTTTGTGTGTTTTTGAAAATTATTAACCTGAACATCATTTTGTGTCAGTAAATTATATTTTTGCCATTATTTTCAGCGGATAGTTAGCATGTAATACAGAGTATTGTTAGTTTTGATAAACTAATTTAATTAAGGAACCTTTTATTGTTGAAGCACCTCATTTGATGTTTGGCATGTACATACTAACAGAATCTCCGTGTGAAACAGTATGAACATTTTGGAAGCTTAAATAAGTATATTGTGTTAAATTGTCCTTTCAAGTGCAGTTTCTAATTTTCTAATTAGTAATGTGTGCATGTTACTAATGTAATATAAATTAGAAACTACATTCGAAAGGACAGTTTAACACAATATACTTATTTAAGGTAACCTTACTTCTTATTATTCAGCATATCCTTATACAGTTTAATCCCTATATATTACTGTTAAAAGTGTTTGCTATTCTTTTTAGTGAAAATATTAGGATGTTTGAATTTTCTTTGAGTATTGGAAAGGTTAAATATTTTAAAGTTTTTTTTTAAAGGTTATTCATATTTGTTATTTGACCTTGAGTAGCTGTTTTTTTGTTTTAGCATTGTAATGTTCTTTTTTTTGAAGTGTTTTTATATTAGAGATATTGTTTTGTCTTATGTACTTGCTTTTTATGCATTTGAACATAGTTTAACATTTTATTTTAATTTTTTATTGTATCTTCATGGTTTTACTGTTGCTGGTATTATAGCAGGTTAATTTTTTTTAGTTCAGAAATTTAAATCTTTTATATAATTTACACTGCCACTCTTTATTGTTTCTGCCTTTGATGCCATGGAAAGAAAATATTTCTCAACACTAATGCATAAATATTTTTTGTACTTTCAAAGTTCATTTTAAAAATATTTGTTTTTCCTTTTAATTTTGAAATTATTTCAGACTGCTCTTAAGGTTTCATTAACAGTAAATGCAAAGAGCTTTCCTCCCCTAAACCATTTGAGAGCAGTTTATCATATGATTTGACACCCCTGAATGCTTTAGTATGTATTTCGTATAAAAAAGGAGTTTCTCCTGCTGGACCAGATCATGGCAATAAAAATCAAGGAATTAACATTTTCGCATTACTTCTGTTTAGTCCATAGACCTCATCCATAATTTCCCGTTTTTTCCAGTAATGTCTTTCATAGCCAAAAGATTGCAGAATGTATTTTGTCTCTTTTAAGTCTTCTTTAACCTCAAATAGTAACTAAGTTTTTCTCCAGCTTTTATAATGTTGATACTTCTGAAGATTGCAGGCCAGATATTTTAATAAAATGCCCCTCTATTTGGATTTTTGTGATGTTTCTCATGATTTAGTTCAGATTATGTGTTTTTGGCCGGAATATCACAAGTGATGTTGGGTTCTTTTCATTACTCTTAGAAGGTGGCACATGATTTCATTTTTTTCCAATACTAGTGATGTTACCTTGATCACTTGTTTAAGGTGGTACCTGCAAGGTTTCTTCACTGCGAAGTTAATCTTTTTTCTCTTTATAATCACTAAGCATTTTGTGGGGAAGTACTTTGTAAATATCTTGTTCCTTATGCCTTTTACCCACTAATTCCAGCATCCATTATTGTTTCTTGGCTTAATTAATTTATTGCTATGATTAGTGGCAAATGTTGCTTTTCTAATTCCATCATTTTTTTAAATATCAGTTGGCATTCCTCTTTAAGAAAAACCTTTCTCCAGTCTCCAGTTACTTATTTTACTTTATTTTATTTCAGATTTTTTTTTTTTTTTTTTTTTGAGAGGGGAAGGGAGAGAGAAAGAGGGAGAGAAACATTGACGTGAGAGAAACACTGATCTGTTGCCTCTCATACACCTCCCGACCAGGGACCTGACCTGCAACATAGGCATGTGCTCTGACTGGGAGTTGAACCGGCGACCTTTCCCTTTGTGGGACTGTGCCCAACCAACTGTGCCACACCAGTCAGGGCCACTCTCCATTTATTTATATTAGTATGGACTAATATGGACTGTGTATTACAATTTTATTTTAATGGGCCATTTTTCATTGCTGATGTTTATTTTGATGCTCATATTGTCTTAGGCTTGGCTCTTGGAACTCCTTCAACTTGTCTTATGTGTCTTTTGACCTGTTTCTTCCATTCTGTTAACTGTTCTCTACTTCTGACACAGTAGTATATTACTGACTTATCTTGTATCATTCCTGCCCTAGCCCTGGAATCATCATATCTTCTTTTAGGTTAGAATGGTATTTAGAATCCACAGTGGTACTAGGTGTGCTCATTGTTATTGGGATATTGCTTCCCGTAGGCCATTTTAATGGGGATAGCTAGGAAATAGATGTGTGTATACAGATACACAGATACAGAGATACACATACATTCACATCTGTATTTCTTCTATACTTATCTGCATATATTGAAGACGGTGAGGTCACATTAATTATTATTCTTCAATATATGGAATTATGTACATGCTCACATACCTATTTTTATTTCTATATCAATCGATTCTGTGTATAGAGAGAACCATAAACTTTTAGTAACTTCTCCAAATGTAACTATACAGTATTAGAAATACTAGAAAAATATCTAATGTTTTTCATTTCATATTTGTAATTTGACTCCCATTATCAATATATTTATTTATTTGATCAATTTCTCCTGTATTAACAAATCTTTTATTAGTGCCATCATTTAATGCAGAGCCCATTCTAACCTTATTCAGGCTCCACAGTTCACCATGGGTTGTAGCTGCTTCCCTCCATAGCTGCCTTTTCCAGCAACACTCCCTCCCACCCCCTTCTGTGGTTGGTCTCCTCACCATTTTTAGGTTCTGAAACCTCACTCTTAACACTGACTCCATCCCTTGCCCAACCTTCTCATGGGAACCAACCTACTGTGTCTCTGACAGTGTGAGACTGCCCCCTCCTTCTCAGAGTGGATGCTGCCATGTTTGGCCCCAACCTCATGACTTGAAGATGAAAGTATTCAAGGAGTAAAGGAGGGAGGGTAGAGGGAAGAGTGAATTAATTTTAGAATATAGTGAGGTATGCATTGAACTTTTTCCTTCCCACATGGTCAGACAATATTTTCAATATTATTATTGAATAATCTTTGTTTTTCACGTGATTTGAAATACTGTTTGAATCCTTATTGAATTGTTGGTTATTCTTCATATATTTCCTGTTCCAGTGACGTGTCTGTGTATTATCCTAATAGCACACTATTTTAAATTATCATGGCTTTATATACACATCTTAGTACACGGAAGAGCAGACATTGTCATGTGTTTCTCCAGATGGACATTAGGACTAACAATATAATTTTTATTATATTGATACCACAACAAAATATGTTGAGGAGGAATTAATCTTTTTTTCTTTATTTTTTATTGTTTATGCTGTTACAGTTGCCCCTACCTTTTCCTCCTTTGCCCACCTCCACAAAGCCTCTGCTCCCCCCAACCCCCCAGACCATCACCACAGGCATATATGTTCTTTGGCTAATACATCTTTTAACAATATTGAATCTTCTGTTTCAGAAACATGGTGTAATCTCTTTATCAATTTTGTTTTTTCTTTCCTCTTTGACTTTTTCCTTACATGTGGTTACTATATATGTTTTTTGTATTTTTTATGGTTTGGCATTTTCCTTATATGTGGTTGCTATGTATGGTTTCTTGTATGTTTCATATAGTTAACCTTAAAAATTTAATATTCTATGCCCTGGCTGGTGTGGCTCATTGGATTGAACTCTGGCCTGGGAACCAAAGGATTGCCCATTCGATTCCTGGTCAAGACACATGCCTGGGTTGCAGGCCAGGTCTCCTGTAAGGGGCATGCGAGAGGCAACCACACATTGATGTTTCTCTTCCTCTTTCTCCTTCCCTTCCCCTTTCTCTAGAAATAAATATATCCTAAAAAAATTTTAGTATTCTGTCTTCACAGATGTTTAGGTTATTAGGGTGCATGTTAATTCTGAAACGATAGGAACAGTTGGAATGTGGATTATTGAGTTTTGGAAAACAGTAATCCTTAATGGATTGGTAGTAAAGAATAATTTGGAGAGCATTTATTAAGGTAGTGGGCACTTCATTGACCTGCTTTGTATCAAGCATTGTGCTAGACACTAGGAATTCAAATATGCAAAAAATACAGGGTTTTTCTCAATATGATAGCCAATTAGTTAGTCAAATATATAATTATGTATGAAATGAATAATAATATATATTGAAAAGAATAATAATGTATATTATAAATAATAATAAATCCAAATGAAGTGTTCTGCAACATAATGAAAGGTGGGATTATTTTTGCCTAAGGAATTGAAAAAGGCGTATAAAGAGATTATAAGGTCCTTGCAGAATAACTAGTAATTTGGCCTGTGGAAAAAAGTATCAAGTAATAATTCCAGACAGAAGCTAAAATAAAATAGGATAGTAGGTGAAAAAGGGTAGGTGGTAGGCAGTTCAGAGAATAATAAATAATTTTGTGTTGCTGGAAAATTGTGAGATTTAGGAAAAAATAAAAGGAAATTTTGTGCACAATAAGAAAGGAAATTTTCTCGAATATCTGTAAGGCATATCGTTAAGTTGCAGAGAATTCACTGGATCAACCTGTTAACGTTGTTAAATTTTCGACATACCATTAAATATATAATGGCCAGTTTCTGTACCACTTGTCATCAGATTTGTATTTTTATTTTTGACCTCTTATGTTTTCCTCTATCCATTTCTCATTTCACTGACATGTACATTTTGTTAGGAAATATAATGTGGCATATGTTACCTTTAAATGATTTTTAAGAAATGTGAAGATTGTGGGTTTTCTTTAGCTGTGCAGAAGCTTTTTAGTTTGATTAGTCCTATTTGTTCTTTCTTTTATATCCCTTGTCCTAGGGGATGTATTGGTGAAAATATTGCTGCGTGGGATATCTGAAATTCCCCTGCCTATGTTTTCCTCTAGGACTTTCCTGGTGTCACGACTTATATTTAAGTCTTTTATCCATCTTGAGTTTATTCTAGTGTATGGTGTAAATTAGTGGTCTAGTTTCATTTTTTTGCATGTACTTGCCCAGGTCTCCCAACACCATTTATTGACAAGGCTATTTTTACTCCATTTTATGTTCTTGTCCCCTTTGTCAAATATTAACTGCACTGCTAAAGAAAACGCCAACAAGATGGAAAGGGAACCAACCGTATAAGAAAACATATTTGTCAGTGATACTTTGTACAAAAGTTTGACCTCCAAAATATATAAAGAACTCACATGACTCCATACCAGGAATACAAACAGTCCAATTAAAAAATGGGCATAGAACCTGAACAGACACTTCTCCAAGGAGGACATGCAGAGGGCATAGAGACACATGAAAAAATGCTCAACATCACTAACCATTAGAGAGATGCAAATTAAAACCACAGTGAGATGCCACTTCACACTGGTCAGAATGACCATCATAATAAATCAACAAATAACAAGTGCCAGTGAGGTTGTAGAGAAAAGGGAACTCTAGTGCACTGTTGTTGGGAATGCAGACTGATGCAGCCTCTTCGGACAACAGTATGGAATTTCCTCAAAAAGCAAAAGATGGAACTGCCTTTTGATCCAGTGATCCCACTGCTGG
This sequence comes from Mormoops blainvillei, assembly GCA_004026545.1. Classification (NCBI taxonomy): domain Eukaryota; kingdom Metazoa; phylum Chordata; class Mammalia; order Chiroptera; family Mormoopidae; genus Mormoops; species Mormoops blainvillei. The sequence goes on along the minus strand of PVJD01006740.1, from coordinate 81,319 downwards.
GACTATACCCTAAGAATCCTGAATCAGTGTTCATAGCAGCATTATTTATAATAGCCAAGTGCTAGAAGCAGCCTAAGTGTCCATCAGTAGATGAGTGGATCAGAAAACTGTGGTACATTTACCCAATGCAGACTATGCGGCAGAAAGAAAGAAGGAACTCCTGCCCTTCTTTGACAGCATGGGTGGAACTGGAGAGCATTATGCAAGTGAAGTAAGCTGGGCAGTGAAAAACAAATACTATATGATCTCACCTGTAAGTGTGGAACCTAATCAACAAAACGAACAAATGAGCAAAATAGAACCAGAGACTTGGAAATAAAGAACAAACTGACAGTGACCAGAGGGGAGGAGGATAACGGGGGAAAGAAGAGGAAGGGGCAAGCAAAGGAACATGAATAGAAGACTCATCGGCACGGAAAATGAGGGGCGATTGACTCTGGGAGTGGGGGGGGGGATGGGGCACGGGAGAGCAATGGGGAAAAAGACGGGATGACTGTAACTGAACAATAATAAAAAATATATAAATTTAAAAAAAATATGAAGATTGGGACAACAGAGATTTGTGAACTTTTTTGAGGTGGAAGCCTGTGTTCTTCAGTCAAGGAAGCATTTATTTTAGAAAGCTACAATTTCCATAGAGAGTAGTTGGCAAATGATGTATAATAATTTTTCTATATCCTTTTGAATAGTCTATTATTGGATGGCTAAAAAGGAGTGTTTGTAAATATAGGACGGATCATAATAGACCAAACAAAAGAAGCAAATCAAAAACACTATGAAACATGGTGTCATTGGGTTGTAAAAGCTTAAAGATAGAGGACAACTTAAAAATTGGTAGTCTGACTTACTTTCAATTCTTTTCGAAAGGAATAGTGGTGGGTAGCTATTTTTAAAAGTTTTTATCAATATATTTAGTATTTGGGTGAAAATATTTGAGAGTACTAAATATTCTTTGTGCATTTTTATAACTCCTGTTAGTGCCATTTAAAAAACTAGGTTTCAGATTGTGCTGTTTACACATCCATCCATTCATAATATTCAGCATTTATGGCATCTTCTATTATATGTACCAGGCACTGTGGGAAGCACAAGGAATACATCGTTCGATATGGTAGGATAGACATGCATAAATCAGTGGTTGCTTGCAGTGTAGTATGTGCAAGGATTAGAGAGTAGAGACTCTACACTTAACCTAGTCTAACATGGCTGAAGAAAGAGAGGTGTGGTATCTCAGAAAAGGCTTCAGCTCCCTTGAATTTTAAAAAGTTAAGAGGCCTTCAGGTGCTGGCTATGAGGGGAGGAGATAGAAGGGAGCACATGAGTAGCTATTAATTTTACAGACTGAAGGAGGAAAAGCTTAGAAGTGGGAAGTAGCAGGGAGGATTAGAGGGGCTGGGGAGAGGGGGATGACAGTGAAGGGGAATTGCAGTATTGCTAGGACTTTGAATGTGATGTCCAGAATGCCGAGACAGATTATCAGGACCAGATTTTCAAGGGCCTCATGTATCAATTTAAGGAGCTTGAACTTTATTGAAGGGTTTTTATATTTGGGAGGAGTATGCTAGATCTACCTGCCATTTTAATGGATGATGAAAGGAGAATTGGGAGAAGAGGGATAGAAAGAGACAAAAAGTAGTTACATAGAAACTGTTTAGGTTTTCACAGTGTTCCACAGAGATAATGAGAGTCAGAAGTAGGAGAGAGTGATAGGAATGAAGGGACAGAGACATTTAGGTAATTTGTAAGAGGCTTGATTGACCAAGCTTGATGATTAGTTTAGCAGGACAGATAATGGAGGAGAAAAATCAGAATGGGTTTTCAGCTTCAAGAAGGTAAGCACTAGGCACATCATCCTCACCTGAGATAGAATATATAGCGAGGGGTCAAGTTAACTGACTCATTTCCTGAAACAAAGACACTTAAGTTTGAAATTCTTGCCATATCTTGGTTGGATTTATTATCTTGTTTGTAAAACAAGTCTAGTGTCTACAAGTTGTTTGCTAGCATATATTAACAATATAATAATAAGGTGCCAAGGTATAATTCATATTTCTGCCAAAACATTGAACATTTGCTTTTGTATATATTTAATATATGTTTGTTTTTGCTTGCTACTTTATCCTAGTATCTCAAGTGAATACTTAAATTCATTTTTTCTTTTGTGGACAATGGAATCATTTGGAAAAGCAAAACAAATCTCACAGCTGTTTTATCTATCAGAAATTTCTTTTGTCTTTTCTGGTACCTCAGCTCATTCTCAATTTGAATCTCCCCCTTTGGCTTATCTCTTGCTTTGTCTCCCTCCGTCTCCCCAATTAATACATGCATACATTCTTTTGTATTTGCTATTTTTTCTCTCAGGGAATAGTACATTTAAAAAAATTATATTTGTTCTTTGTGTGTTTTGTGCTTCTATATAGTCAGCTTCACTTTTAATTGCCTTTTTTGCAATTCCAAGGTTTAGAGGCTATTCTATTAAATAGGATTTGCTAAGTAAGGACTGTGGAAGAATGGCAGTATAATTTCCTTCAGTGTTACTTCTTTGCTCCTCTTGCTTCCAGCAGCAACATTCAAATCAAAACTTCCGGAAATGGCAGTATACAGTGGTTAACTCAGAATCGTTTATGGGATTAAAATCTCAACAATGTACAAATGGTTTCTATCAGTTTTTTTTAATGTTTATTTGGTGTCTTGGGTACTCTTAGATGATAGATGTTTGTATAATATAATCTGTTATGTGTAATTGATTAAGAGATAAGATTTTATAAAAACATACTTAAATGTAAATACATTGCTGGGCAATATGATATTAAAACAAGGCAAATCAAATTTGACCAATTGTTTTTCCATAGAAACATTATTATATCAGGGGCTTAGATATAAGACCAAAGATTTTATTCTAATGAGAAACTAAATTTACTAAAACTAGCTAAAGTGCAAATGGGATTGAATGAAGGGCTACACCAGGAAGTCTCACAACATACATGGGGAGTTGGACTTGAAACTAGAATGTCAGAGAGTGAATACTGTCCACTCCATCTTTGAAGGTCCTACAATCAATCTCTCTCTCTTTTTTTTAATGTCTGTAGTCTGTTTCTGCTTCCATGTAGTAATCACTATAATTCTGCTCCTATTTTATCTGCATTCCCTACAGGTAACTGACTCAGAGCCCTAGTTCTAAATTTCTAACAGAGCAACTCTGGTCTAGGCACCTGGGCTTAGAATAAGGCATTTTCACCTGGGAAAAATATGGGTACCCTAGATACCATTCCATCAATAGAAATTAAACACAGAGGTAATTTCTACAAAAGAAGTATGAGTTGTGTAAGTGTTCTTTTACCTCCCTGTTCCATAGATGTTATATTTAAAACAATTGTAAAAAAGCCTGTAAACAGTCCCTCATGTACATATGCCAAATCACATATGCTGATTCTTTAATCTTAATAAAATAGTTCAGTGTTCTGCACAGACTTCTTGAAAATTTATCTCTTTTTTTTTTGCAATAAATTAAAAATAATACGCAAGGGAGTTTTTGTCAACATTTAATAGAGGTGATTTAGGTTACTTGATTAATTCATGAAAAACCGACAGGGATGATTATGTATTGGAACTTACTTTTTTTTCACTACAGGACACTAGCACATTGAATTAAGGCATAACTTTTACTCTATTTTAGCTTTGAATCAATCTGCATAAAGTCGGGTAAACTGTGATCTGTGTGAGTTGTTTGATTTTAAAGGAGTCTCAGTAAAGTGTATCACTTTGCTGGGCGACAGACTTTGAAGGGAAGTCAGATTTTTCTAAACTAGTGGTTCTTTACCTTTTTTAGGTCTTCAAGATTCTGATAAAACATAAGGAATCTTCCCCCAGAATAATATATGCCCCTACAGTGTAACAGAAAATATTGTAAATAGCCTTTCTTGAGGAACATAGAAATACCCGTCAGTAGATCCTCAAGCTTGTGCTTCCCAGTCATGATGAGGATTACCAAATTTTAGATTACATCAAATAACACTTAAATAATTTAATGTTTGATATATTTAAAAATAATACATTTAAGATTAAATACAGGGGTGGGCAAAAGTAGAATTACAGTTGTAATACAAATAAATAATACAATAATTAATAAAAATACAAGAATAAACTGTTGGACGTACTCACAACTGTAAACCTACTTTTGCCCACCCTTGTATTTAAAGTGTTTTGGCATTGTTTTCTCTCCTTTTGTTGTTGTTGTTGTTGTTGTTGTTGTTAATTTAAGAAGGAGGGGAACATGGATTTGCTCTTTCTCTTTCTTATTCATTCATTGGTTGATTCTTATATGTGCCCTGACCAGGGATCAAACCCAAAACCTTGAATACTGGGACAATGCTGTGATTAATTAAGCTATCTGGCCTGGTCTGGCATTGCTTTCTAATGGTTTTTTGATCTGTAAATAAGAAAAGAGTTATAATTATGCCAAAAATGTAGATTTTATTCTTGGCTCTTTACTGATGATTCTAATGTTTGTGCCATAATTTGCTTTACCATTTCCATATTACTGAATGCTGAGGTTTTATTGAGCTGTTTTTCTGTTACGTATGAAGGCATGGCAGAAAGATTGTTTCAACAAGTCTTTTTCACTGTGTTTTGGATTATTCCCTTTGGCTAGAAATCTAGAATTAGAATTATTGTGTCATAGACTAAACCTCTTTCTAAAGTTTTTATAATATTGCCTCATTGTTTCCCAAATTTTTATAGCTAATAATTTATGAAAATGCCACTTTTACCACACCATTATTAAAAATTATTTAATATTTTTTAATTCAGTAGTTGAAAATGATACCTAGTGTAATTTTTATTTGATTACTTGTTAGGCCATCAGAACTCTTCCTTCCTTCCTTCTTTCTCTCTCTCTGTCTCTGTCTCTGTCTCTGTCTCTGTCTTTCTTTCTTCTTTCCCATTTACCTCTTAAAGTGTTAGGTTTTCTTAACTTATGTACCCTTTAAATAATTATACTAAACTTTTGCCTGTATATACCTTAGGTATTTTTTCCACTTTTGCCTTTCAGTTTTGGTTACTTAAAGAAAATACTCATATACACACAATTATACTTTATAGTTTTTTTTTGCGGGGGGAGTGTTAGATATACAGGGTGATTAAAAACTTGGAATCTTTTAAAGTAATTAGGTTATATAAAAACATACAGCATGCACCAAATTACAGTGTTATTCGTATTTTTGTGCACTTGTGATACAGAGATCTTTTCTCTGTGTAAACAAATTTCTGCACGTAAGCACAGAGCAACCCTGTGGGACTAAGGAAGTTATATACTTATTCCCATTACCATTCAGCATTGTTCCAAGAAATTGGCAGAAACAGCCACAACTCTTACTCTGGCTCATTTTCCACAGGTGGATTATAGCTGATATATTCTGTATGCTGGAAATGAGGTATATAAGGCAAAATGACACAACAACTGCAGATTTCAAAGTCACTTGGAAGATGAAAATGACTTTGTTCATTGTCAAAGGTTGTCTTTTAAGGGGGAAAATCCAGTTGCCATAATGATTATATATGTAGCACTAAAAACCAAAATGCTGAAATTAAACATACAAGGATTGCTAGAAGTTAATGTGTTTTGTGCCATGATACACACACGGTTCATTATTTTTTGATGAAGAAAATACTGGTTGAATCACATATCTGGATATGTTGGCTAAGTGGTTTTTCTCACAGCTGTGGGAAGACTTTTTGACAACATATTATAGCAGGGTAGGCCTCTGCTTTTATCCATCCTGCAGCATTGAGGGAGGTTCTTCTGTGACCATCTTTCATACTGCTGGTTTAGACCTTCTTTTCTGTCAAAAAATCTAATCTAATTTAGATTAATTTGTCTAAATTTAGACAAATTTATATTGACTGCAAGTCAAAATTCATTGACTTATTAGGAAATGGCAAGGTGACAATAAAATGTATAGGTGGGGGGGATGGAAACATAGGTTGGGAGATAGCTTACATTAGTTAGTATTTTAAAAGGAAGAAAATTGGAAGTTTTATTTCACAGGGCAATATAAATGTATGTTCGTAATCACAGAGAATAATAGGATGATCTGAGGTTCCAGATAGAAAGAAAAAAATGATATCTAATAAGAAAATAAGGATACATTTTGGGTCTGAAATTGGAATAATAAAGTTTCATCCCTCAACAATAATGTTCAGCAGTGCTTAGGTAATAGAAAACCACGAGATAGTGTCAGAAGGAAGTAGAGCATTTAGAAACAAGTTTTAACATTTATCAAGTTAATACTGCTGGTAAAGATTTTCCTCAAGCTGTAGAGGAATACACAGCTTGCCATTTTCCCCCTTTATAGGTCTAGTTTTTTTTTTGTTCGTTTGAAATTTCAAAGCATTGACCTGCTCTTAAACTCTGACAACCCAAATTCCCAGGTAATACACCATATGACCACTCTTTTGGGGGTTAGTTAAGTGCTCTTAAAAAAAAAAAATTATTTTTACAGAGAGGAGAAGGGAGGGAGAAAGGGAAACATTGATGTGTGGTTGCCTCTCACACACCCCCTACTGGGGACCTGCCCTGCAACCCAGGCATGTGCCCTGACTGGGAATCAAACTGGCGACCCTTTGGTTCACAGACCGGTAGTCTAGCCACTGAGCCACACCAGCCAGGGCTCAAGTGCTCTTTGTATCTGCCTCCTCTTCACCACAATAATGAGGAGATAAAGAAATGCATCTTACCTGAACAAAAGTCTGATTTGAAGTAGGCTACTGGATTGGTGTGGTCTGTGACACTTAAGAACATACAGATCTTTATAAAAGTATAAAAATAACTAATGTGTTCTTTACAAATTGGTTTTGACTTCTGAAAGTGTTGAATACTTTGTGTGTTTCCTCATCTCTTTTGGGTTTTCACATACCAACAAACCTAAAAAACAAAAACACACTAAGCAAACAACTAGAGCAGGAACAGAATCACAGAAAATGGAGATCACATGGATTATCAGTAGGGAGGGGGAACGGGGAAAATGGGGGAAAAGGTACAGGGAATAAGAAGCGTAATCATTAGGTACAAAAGAGACAGGGAGAGGTTAAGAATAGTGTAGAAATGGAGAAGCCAAATATGGGTTATATGTACAACCCATAGACATGAACCAATGGGGGGAGTGCTGGTGGGAGGGGGGATGCAGGGCAGAGGGGAAAAAAGGGGAGAAAAATGTGGGACAACTGTAATAGCATACTCAATAAAATATACAAAAACATATTTGGGTCTTTTTTTTACCTTTATTTAAGTTTTTGATTTGTGCCTAATATAAAGAACATTTTTGGGGGCTTATAATTTTATTTTTCAAATGTTTTCTAACTTGCTTCTACTTTTGTAAAGTTTTAATTTTTATCTGTATTACTAACATAGATTCTTTTGTTTATTAACTATTTTGTAAATTGTCATGTTTAAAATAGTAATGAGTTAAGCCCCCCCCCCCGACATACACACAGTGATCAACCAACCCCAAAACATTACCAACTCATAGCCAATTTTTCATACAGCCTCTATATTAGTTTCCTAGGGTTACTGTAACAAAGTACCGAAAAGTAGGCGGCTTAAAATAACAGAAATTTATGTTCAAAATTATGGAAGCCAGAAGTCTGAAATCAAGGTATTGACAGAGTTGGTTTCTTTTTAGAACTTAGGAGGAGAATCTGTTCCATGCCTCTCTCCTAGCTTCTGATGACGGCTAGCAGTCCTGAGCATTTTTTGGCTTTGTAGATGTATCATCTTAATCATTCCTTTCATCCACATGGTGTTCTTCCTTTGTCTCTGTGTTCTTTCGTAGCTGTCTTTGGGTTTTTGTGTTTTTTTTAATGTATTTTTAAAAAATCTTCAGCTGAGGATATGTTTATTGATTTTTAGAGAGAATGGGGGAGGCGCGCGCACACACACACACACACACACACACACACACACACACCAGTGTGAGAGGGAAACATCAATCAGTTGCCTTCCTGCACACACTCAGATCAGGGATTGAACCTACAATCTTTTGGTGTATGGGACGATGCTCCAACCAACTGAGCTGCTGGCCAGGGCTGTGGCCATCTTCTTATAAGGACACTAATCTTATCCTAATTCACTATGCCTTAATATCAACTAATTATACCTGTAATGATATGATTTTCATATACGATCATATTCTGAGGTACTGGGGGGTTATTATGACTTCATATAACTTTTTGAGGGGACACAATCCAACCCGTAGTAGTCTGCACCTGCCCCTGCTTCCTCCTCCACATATATGTTCTTACAACATGCAAAATCCTTTCATTCTATTCCAGTGTTTCTCAAAGTCTCAATCTGTTCTAGCATGAACTCTTAAGGTTCAAAAGTCTTATCTAAATATAATAAACTCGAATGTTGCAGATACCATCTTCTAACTGAATCCTCTAAATCAGGCATGGATGTGGTCTTTCCTGAGGCAAAATTCCTTTTGATCTGTGAACCTGTGAAATACAGAAGAGTTAGTGCTTCTAAGATACAATGGTGGGACAGGTATAGTATAGAAATTCCTATCCAAAAGGGAGAAATAAGAAGGAAAAAGGGGGTTACTGGTCTAAAGCAGGTTTGTAACTTAGCAGAAAAAATTCCATTAGGCTCCGAGACCTGAGAATAATTGCCTGTGGCTTGACAGATTGTCTTCTGAACCGATCGTGGTGACCTTGTTTCTTAGTCCTCTTCTAATGATACTTTACGTATAGGTTGAGGGCTGGAGTATTGGGTTTTTGGTTCCATGATGTTTGTGTTCCATCCTTACCTTTCAGCTATACTGGTTCAGTTTGCCACAGGAGGTAGCTTCTGTGCTCTAACTTTACCACACATTTGCCCCCCTCCCTCCTTGGTGTTAGATTGTTGTTTTATGTTATTTGATATTTTTGGTTTGGAGTTTCTCTGTTGTTTTGGTTCAGCCTTAGTTTTGGTATATCTGGGCCTCAGAGGTTTCTTCTCCTCCTCCTTATGGCATACTTTACTTTGTATCTGTGTGGAAGGACTTGTGAGAGAGCTTCCTGCCCCTTTTCCAGCCTAGAAGACCTGTAATACTATTGTGTTGTTAGCAGATCCTGTGGTTGGGAATTTTACTTGCTACTTGCCTAGAGGATAAAAGATGTCTCCTTTGTTCTCCTAACCAGGGTGGGTCTTTACCCATGCCTTGAACATGATAGAGTTTGCTGCCAATCCCCCAGATGCTTAAGGCTTTTGAAAGGAGTGGGCAAGAGGTGGGATTTCATATCTTCCCCTTAATGGTGCCTGATTCATTTCTTTACACCTGCACCACCAAGTGAGATTCTTTCTGGTTGTTTTGACTCCTTGCTTTCAATCTTCCCCTTGAGCTCTTTCTAAAAGTTTATAGAATGTAGCCTGTGAATGAGTGTGAACTTTTACTCTGTCTGTGTTTGCGCCCTAGCCTATAATCAGCATGTAGCAATTTGTTAAAATTTTAGCTAACTACTTCTTCTTTGCATTCCGTCCCACAGCCTGAGCGTCTTGTGGTTCTTAGTGGGTTGTGGGGCGAGTGCATCTCTTTTTGGAGGTCAGGCTACTACTCGGTTGCCTTGCAACTGCAACTCTTTTATAGTTTCAGGAAGAGTTTTTTCTAGTTTATATAGCTTTTTCTTGTTAAGTTTGGCATAATTCCCTTCAAGCTTTCTACTTCTTAGCAGGGCTGGAATTTGACTCCTGTATTCTTTTGATATGAACACTATTTCTTTTATTGAAAAAATTAGCTCAAATTGTGGTTTTATTTTTCTTTAAAAAGGAAAAACTTTCAGGCTATGAATTTGCCCCTGAGTATAGCTTTATTCACATATTTGACATTTTATTTAGATATGATGTTGCTGTTTGTGAGCATTTTCTCAGTAATCCTCAGGCAGTTTACAGCTCTCTTCTTGATTTAATAGCTATTTAATGAGAATGTTTAAATTATCAAATCACTTGTTTTTCTACCTTTATTTGTGTGTCTTGGGGCTCTGTTGTTAGATGCATGTATATAATTATAATTATTGTAACTTTCTGGTGGATTGACCTTTTCTAAAAAGATTTTATTCATTTTTTGAGAATGGGGAAGGGAGGGAGAATGAGAGGAAAAGAACATCGATGTGAGAGAGAAACATGGATTGGTTGCCCCTTGAATGCACTCTGACAAGGGACTCAGTCTACATGTGCCCTGACCAGGAATCGAACCAGTGAACTTTTGCTTTGCGGGGCGATACCCAAACAACTGAGCTACCCCAGTCAGGGCAACCTTTTCTATTATTAGATATTGTCTCTCTTTATCTTTTTGTTTCAAAGGTTTTTCTTTTGTTTGTTTTGTTTTTTGTTTTCTTTTGGTCTGATATAATGATAGCCATTCCAGCTGTCTTCTGCTTTTCCTTTGAATGGTAAGGTTTTTTTTCCATCCTTTTACTTTTAACGTATTTATAACTTTAAATCTAAAGTATGCCTTCTGTGGACAACATATGGAACTTGTTTTATCAATCTCTGCCTTTCAGTTGCAGTACTTTTACATTCAATGATGTTATTAATATAGTTGGATTTATTTCCTCCATTTTACTTTTTGTTTTTTTTATCTTGTGACATCTTTGTTCCTCTCCTTTTCTTCTTAAAAATATTTTATGTATGTATGTATTTTAGAGAGAGGAGAAGGGAGGGAGAAAGAGAGGGAGAAAAACATTGATGGGCAAGAGAAACATCAATTGGTTGCCTCTCACATGCCCCCAGCCAGTGACCTGGCCCTCAGTGCAAGCATGTACCCTGCTGGGAACTGAACCAGTGACCTTTATGTTGGGGGATGATTCCCAGTCCCTCGAGCCACACCACTTAAGCCTTCTCTCTCTCTGTTTTTTATACTGCGTTCTTTAATCTTAAGTGGATATTTGCTAGTGTACCATTTTTATTCCTTGTATTATTTTAAAATTATATTTTCTTAGGTAATTTTCTTAGTGGTTGTTGTAGGGCTTACAGTATTCGTCTTAGCAGAATCTGCTGAACTCCAGTAAGGTAGAAAATTCATTCCTATACAACCATTCCTATCCTTTTTGTGCTATTATTATAATTTGTCTTGTATGTACTACAAACCCAATAGTACATTGTTAAAATTATTGCTTTATATAATCTTAAGTCTTTTCAAGGAGCTAAGAGAAGGAGATTTATTTATAGAGTGGATGGTGTATATATGTATATTTTCCTGTTTACCATTTTTGTTGCTATTCATTTCTTTCTGTTGGTTCAAGTTGCCATATGGTGTTATTTTCCTACTCCAATATAGCTTTATTCCTACCCTCTTTGATTGCATTATCATTGTCAAATATCAATAAAAATTACGGACATTGTTTTATGCAGTTGCTTTTTAAATTAAGAGAAGAATAAGAAAGAAATACCTACTTACATGGTTTTTTTATCAGGTCTTTTTATCATTTCCTACAAATTACCTTTGTCAGAGCTCTCTGTATGTTCTTTTTTATTTAAAAATATTTTTTATTGAGCTTGTTGGGTTGACGTTCATTAACAAAACTATACAGGTTTAAGTGTACAACTCAACAAAAGAGTATCTGTATACTGCTTCGTGTGCCGATCACCCAAAGTCAAGTCTCTTTTCACCCCCAGTTTTCACTGTGGCTATCATCATACTGCTGTTTCTGTCTGTGTGTATTTGTCTATATATATATTTATTTGTTTAATCCCTTCACCTTTTATTCAGCCAGCTCCCTAACCCTTCTCCCCTCTGACAGCTGTCAGCCTGTTCTATGTATGTATGCTTATGTTTCTATTATTTGTTCCGTACATTCCACATGTAAGCAAGATCATATAGTAATTGTCTTTCTCTAATTGGCTTATTTCACTTAACATAATATTCTCCATTCATTTTTTTAATTGGTCTTTATTTATTTATTTATTTTAAATTTCAGCTTTTTAGGGGTGTAATGGACTGAAGAAGCTCTTTGTTTTTTATGTGGATTGCAGTTATTGTTTAGTGTCACTTGGTTTTAGACTAAAGAATTTCCTTTAACATATCTTCTTAGTCAAGTTTGAAGAACAAAGTATCTCAGTTTTTGTTTGTCTGAGAATGTCTTTATTTCACTTTTGTTTTTGCAATATAGCTTTGTTGGATATAGGATTCTTAGTTGGTAGTTTTGTTCTTTCAGCATTTTGAACATGTTTTTCTGCTGCCTTCTGTCTTCATTGTTTCTGATGAGACCTCAGGTGTTCATTTTATTGTGGTTTCCTTGTATGTGATGAGTCCTTTTTTTCATGTTATCAAGATTTTCTCTTTATTTTTGGTGTCTATCATTTTGAGTGTGGATTTCTATGTTTTTATCCTGTTTGGAGTTTAACCTTTTGGATTACTGTTTTTCATAAATTTGGGGACATTTTTAGCCATTATTTATTCAGATACAGCTTCTGTCCCTTTCTTTCACTCCTGGTTTTCTCATACATAAGTTGGTGCACCTAATGGTGTCCCACATTTCTCAGAAACTGTTCTTTTGGTAATATAATTAAAAAATATATTTATATCGTATAATCTCTATTGACCCTATTTTTAAGTTTGTTGTTGTTTTTTTCTCCCTACTGCCAACTCAAACCTTGAGCCCCTTTACTGAGTTTTAAATGCCAGAATTTCCATTTGGTTGAAGTCTTTTAAAATCCAACCTCAAGCAGTTTCAAATGTTTGCTTTTTTGTGCAGAAGATCATACTTTCCTGTTTCCCTTTGTCTTATAATTTTTTTGTTGTTGTTGAAAACCGGACATTTTAGATAGTACAGAGTGGGTCAAAAGTAGGTATACATTTGTTCTTATGGAGAATAATACAATAATTAACATAATAATACAAGAATAAATTCTGTTTCACATATTCATAATTGTAACCCTACTTTTGCCCCACTCCTGTGGCCCGGAGAATGATTCATCCTTCCCCGGAGGGTTTTATTGTTGTTTATTTGCTCAGTTACTTATTTAACAATTTGGCTAGAATAATTCTCTGATGTCTATTTTCTCAACAATGTATATAGCCTCAGATGGCCTTGCTCAGCTGTCTTTCCTCTTTTTTTCTTTTTTTTTAAACCTGACTTCTTATGTTGCCTTTGGGTCAACATAAACCACTTATTAGTCAAAGATTGTGCTTAAACCCTCTTTGCTTGTTAGATTTTAATCCTTTGCCATTTCATATTTGTGTGTGACTTATATTTATTTTTCAAGGAGATCATCTGAGGCTTTCTCTTCAGTCCTTTCTGAGAGCTTCCAGCCTTGAGCATGCACACAGTCTTTTAGACCATTAAGTATGAGTGTGATTTTATTTTCAAGTCTGGATTGTTAGGAGTGGCCCTAGGAGTAACTTAATGTTCATCTAGTTTTTGATCATAGGTTGCACTAAAGCCCCTTGAGCCTTATTGATTGATGGCTTTGTGTGTGGCTTTAGGGAATGCTTTTAAGTCTGCCCCAAATCCCACTTCTGTTTCTCTTTGGGTGCAACCTAGTTTGTGTCCATAGCCTTCTGGACCCACAGAGAGGAGTGTGATACTAGCAGGTCCTTATTTGCTGTCTTTCTCTTGCTGGCCTGCTGTTTTGCTTGTTTCTATTAGTATCTTGGAGCTGCCAGTCCTCTCTTAATTGTTTACAACTGAAGTGTTTGAGTTTTTAAAAAAAATTATGCTATTAAAGTTGTCCCAATTTTTCCCCATTTGCCCCTCTCCTCCCAGGACCCTGTCCTCTGGCAATCCCCCCTCCTTTGTTCATGTCCAGGGGTCATTCATGTAAGTCCTTTGGCAACTCCATTTCCCTTACTTGCTCTTAACATCCCCCTGCCTATTCCGTACCTACCAATATGTACTTAATCCCTTACCTTTCTCCGTTCCCCCACACCCCTCTTCCTACTGGCCACCATCCCAGTGTTCTCCATACCTATGATTCTGTTCCTGTTCTGCTTCTTTGCTTTGTCTTTTTTAGATTTAGTTGTTGATAGTATATATTTACTGCCATTTTAATGTTCATAGCTTTGATCTCCTTTTTCTTAAGTAAGTCCCATTTAACATTTCATACGATAATGGTTTGGTGATGATGAACTCCTTTTAGCTTTACCTTGTCTGAGAATCACTTTATCTGCCCTTCAATTCTAAGTGCTAGCTTTGCTGGATAGAGTAATCCTAGTCTTGTGTATTTTACTACTGAACTGGGAAAAGGATGATAGGACCCCAGGATTCTTGGCATGTTTTTAGGTGGGAGTTTATGAATAGATGCTACCAGGGATGAGTAGGTTGAGAGTCACTTGAGACCTGGCTCTCTTAGGATAAAATTATAGTCTTAGACTAGGAATTGAGGTGATTGAGAGCAAGCCCTCATCTTTTTTATCACACTCAACAGAAGGGAACTTCCATCACAGAGAGCTAGCTCTTTGTGTGGAGGTGGGGTGGTGGTGATGGGAGCAGATCATGGCTCAAATGTCATAGACACTGTTCTTGAAATTTAGCAGATTTTCTTGAATGAAATTTTTTCTATTTGTTGCATGTCTTTAGGACAATTTTTAGAGACTTTACAGTGTCGTTTTTCACCTGCGAAATGGTTAATTCACTAGGGAGGAAACTCATGGTGTTCTTCACTCTGCCCTTCCAGTAGTCTTGAATGTTCTACCTCCTGTTTATTTTATTTTTTTAAAAATAAAGATCCATTGTAATTTTTAGTTTCATTCAGTGGTCAAATGATGGTGTCTTTCACTGTCAGCTCTTTGGAAGTAACAGGCATTCTTTGAGACTTATTTGTACAATGTATTTTTCCAGAATTTCACTATATAAAATGTTACTCTTTTAGTCAGCTCTCTCTTTTTCTTTTTTAATTGCCTTGATCATTCATAGGCTAAAGAATGTTTGTTAAATTCTTCCATTGTAATTGTTTAATACTTTCTTTTTGTAATTTGAACAGGCAGAGATGTTCTTACTCAGTATGTCTAAGTAAATGGTTTTATTGTAACTTGAGACTTTACTTTTTATAGATATGAAATAATTTTTGTAATTTGGTTCAGTCTGAATCCTTTTTTTCAGCAGAGGATTTGATATTTATTTACCTGACTAGATACTAGGTTTTTTTGGTAAATGTCGTTGAATGATGTTATTTGGTACCATCGTGTATAGTGAGGGAAAATCTCTTTAGCTCTAAAAATTCATGTGATCCTGTTGAAGTCGGCTAACCTATTATACCTTATTACTGTTCAGAAGTTGGTCTCATTTTAGAAGTATATTACCTGATTATATGTAGTTAGACATTAATTTTTGTTTACTCAACTTCTAGTCAGCTAAGAATTTTATTCATTATACAGATACTCGTAGATTGCCATTTATATAATTTAGTTTGTTATGAAATTCAACTATTTGGATTTGGTAAAAGGAAACAGATTTCAGTCAAAGTTGCTGGGAGCATCCTTTAGCCAATAGCTCATTAGGGGTATCTCTGACTTTAGCTAAAGTGTTTTTCTTTCAGGCTTAGTATGTCAGGTTGGCGAGGCTGAATGAACCCATGTGAGATTTTTGTAGACAGTTGGAATGGCCTAAACCTTGCTCACTCACATAGGACTGTCTTTCATCTCTTTGCTCCCAACTGCCTATATCAAACTCCTTTAGATATGCTTATTTCCAGAAGAAATGAAGGACAAAATTTCTCTTTACCTCTTTTTACAACCTCATAGCAGGAATCAGGTGAACACTGATGAGGTTTTCAGACCAAGGTGTGGTAGACAATGTCCTGGTCTCTGGACTCAGTGCCTGTGAAGAGGCTTATCTTTTTTGTTTGTTTTTAATCCTCACCTGAGGATATGCTTATTGATTTTGGGGAGGGGGAAGAGAGACAGACATTGAGAGAAACATTGATTGGTTGACTGCTGTACAAGCTCCGACTGGGGATCAAACCCACAACCTTTTGGTGTATGGGACAGTGCTACCACCAACTGAGCCACCTGGCCAGGGCAAGATTATTCTTATTTTGCAGGGATTTTGAGCCTAGGAAGAAAGTGTCTTTGTGAAATTCTGGGTCTATTTATATGTCCTTGTTTATGTTTTCATGTTTGTATTGTTTGTAAAAATTAGGTTATAGTCACAAAAAATGAATTCATGTTTTGAAGTAAAGTAGGTTAGATAGTAAACTATGATCTTGACTTCTGAAGTTAAGTGTAAAATTCAGATTCCTGTAAAGCATCTGTAAGGTTTTGTTTCATGTTTGTTTTCATTTTTCTGTCCTAAGACTTGCTACATTTGTGATGAACAAGGAAGAGAAAGCAAAGCAGCCACTGGAGCTTGTATGACATGTAATAAACATGGATGTAGACAGGCTTTCCATGTGACATGGTAAGTAAGTATGTTTTCCATCATTGTACAGAACTGAAATTGGGACTACCTTGTAAATAAAAGACTTAGGTACTCAAATACTATTTACAGTAAATTTTATTGGGATAATTTCTATGTTTAAATTTACTTATTTATGATAAAGGTAATTCTGATAATTGAATGTATTTACCATTGTGAATTTTCAGTAGGTGGACCTAATGCCTTTATTCAGTTTCGTTTCATTTAAAATATTAGTGTTGGTTACCTACACTTTGATTTGTTATTAGGTAAACTTCATGCAGTGCCTGAAATATTAGTAAGGATTTAATGAATGGTAGTAGCATTTCTTGCTGTCTGTATTTGAAGGAGAAAAGGAATCACCATTATTCTTAGTATTATAGTGGCTGCCTCTTACAAAGTTACTTTGATGTTTTTTCAGGATAAAATTTTAAGAGCAAAAATTATCCTAAAAATTTCAACATAATAGTAGTTCAAAATAAAAGTCTGTGAAATCCATTTACTTACTAATTCTAAGAATCAGATTGTATTTAATAGTCAGTATAGGCACATGCTTTATTTCCTGAACTCTTAGTGTGTGGATTTATGAAGTCTATTTTAGAGTAGTTTTGGGGAATGGAAAATATTTTTTTAAATAAATTCTCTTAATACTGTACTTAATTTTCCCATGATGAAAGTTCATTTTTTGGGTGTGAGATATATACTAATAACCATAATTTTGGATTGTTTAAAGTGGAAGTTTAAATTGAGACGATGACGATTATAAACTTTCACACTTCATATTTTTAAAATATGTAAATATCATAACTTTAGGTTTCATTTCCATTTCTTCCATTGTTTTTGATTGAAAAACACAGCTTGTGAAAACACAGCTTGTGTTTTTCTTGCCTGTTATACTGTGCTATGACTTGAAGCATTTTCCTTCTAACAGTATGTAATTTGCATCTGTGGGCAAATACCATCACATGTCATTTCAGCCTTTTAGAGACCTGGCCTTTCCATTCATACCTCTGGTATAGATTGAAAAGTAAAATGAAGTGTTAATTATTGGTGGGGGGGGATTTCTTAAAGAAATTGATTGTATGTTTTGTGATGTAAAACATAATGAAAAGTTTATATTAAACCACAAATATAACTTAAAAAACATACCAACCACAGGTTGGGGTAAAGTCTACTTTGTCACAGCCTTTTATATTGCCTTTTTCTCTAAGGAGAGCTAAGCTTTTTTTTAAAAATCTTACATTGAAAGTAAATTTCAATTTATTTATATATATACTGTTGTTTGAAATTTTATTGATATAATTGGCTTTTATTTTCAGTGCTCAGTTTGCTGGACTACTTTGTGAAGAAGAAGGGAATGGTGCAGATAATGTCCAATACTGTGGCTACTGTAAATACCATTTTAGTAAGCTGGTAAGAATTTAATATTAAAATGTTAAGTGATTAGTTTTGACAGGAGAGTTGACTCTTATAAAAGGCATAATAGCCATTCCTTTTCCTTTGATTTTTGTTTGAGATTGGGTTTGCTTTGCATGTTCTTTACTGGAGATGAAAAGACCTAGTAATTTTAAAAAAGATTTTGCTTTGTTTCAGTTCATTAATAAAGGCAAATATCCTAAAATTTTAATTTAGAATATGTATTACTAGTTAATAGTAAATGTTGGTATACATTTAGTATTAAATTATTAGTATACATTAGTTGGTATACATTTAGAAAAAAACAAATGTTTAAAGAACTGTATAACTAAATACTATTTTTAGTTAATGATTTTTGACATTTGACTACAAGCATTTTGTGATTCTCTATTTCTTATTTCTCATCTTTTTGTTTTATTACTATTGCTATTTATTTCTGTGTATATACATTTATATAGTAGGAGATAGTAAAACTGAAACAAGGCTGTTTTGTAACTTCTTAGTTAAAGATCTTCAGAAAATATATTTAAATACAGCTTTGGGGACTATTTTAGATTTGGTCAGTCTTTACGCAGTAGCATGGATGATTGAGTTAGTAATATTTGGTTAACTATTAAATATTTTGTGTTCATGTTCCTTTGAAGGATCAATATTTCTTTGATGTCCCAAATGTCTATTTCTCAGTTGTCATTGACAGCAATCAGCTATGTATTCTGAAGTTTAAGGCCTCTTTGTTTTCCTTTAGTGTCTTTTAAAAAATTTTTTAAAAAACTTTTGTTACCTTTCCTTTGAGGCTGGGGCTCTCCCTCTTCCCCTCTCTTCCTCCCTCCCTCCCTTCCTGGTAAATAATATCATTAGGGACCCATTTTTCTTGAAATGAACAGTTCATAACTCTAGTATTCTGATTCATACATATGAAATACTTAAAAGTAAGTGTATATATTGTTTGATACTGAAAACTGATGTATTTTAATGACTGACAAAGAAGACTGAAGTGTGTAAGAGAAATTTTGAGATAATAAAACTGAAAGTTTTGCTTCTTGGATGTTTAAAAGCATGTTGGAATTTTTATTTTTTAAGTGACATGATATAGATAAAATATACAAATAATGAAAGTGGATTTTGAAGTTTGTGTAAATAGAATTTTCTCATTGCTAATTATTGACATGCTGTTCTTGTATAAGCTGAATATTTGCATGGAATTTGATCTCCTTTTACAGTCATTTTTATCTAGTTTAAACTAGTTATGGTACCACCAAGTTTTAAACACCTCAAATAGCTCCTACCATATTTTATTATGAAATTATGTAAATACTTTAAACAGAAATGTGTGATACTTTTAGCAGTGCTTTGAAAAATGCATGGATCTTACTGACATTTTCTTTAATTTTTCTTCTTAACTGCAGAAACAAGTTTTTAGAAAATTGTATGCCTTAATACTGTTTGAGATTAAAAAGCTGCTTGCTTTTCCTAATGGCATAAAGTAACTCTTAAGATATTTTCTTTTCCTCTAGTCTTAGCATCCTTCTTCAGTATGGCAAATTCTATTTTGGTTGCAACTTTTCTTTTTTAGAACAAAAATTGAATATTATAGCTGATTTTTTTAATGAGGTGGTTTTGTGATAAAGTGACAAATAAGCTACTGCTTATTTGAAACTAGTCTATCATCACACATTTTAATAAATGTACAAAAATATGGCATTAATGTTAAATTTAGGGTAAGATTTTTCTTTATAATGCAATGAGTACTATATGGATGATGTCTAAATAGGATTATATATTTTAAAATAGACATTTTTTACATGAGTAGACATTTTGAAATACTTCACACTTGAATTGGTTTAAGCCTAACAAAACGATTATTTAAAAATTTTTATATACATATACATATATGTATATATATTTTCTTTTTTAGAAAAAGAGCAAACGGGGATCTAATAGGTCATATGATCAAAGTTTAAGTGATTCTTCCTCTCACTCTCAGGATAAACATCATGAGAAAGAAAAAAAAGTAAGTGGATTTGTTGTTGCTAAATATGTAGCACATCGACTTAATAGATTTTTCCCTTTTTATAAAATTAAGTTGATAATTGAATGTAGACATTGAAATACTGAAAATTTTTGATTAATAAAGAGTATTAAGTCAAACAGTAGGTCTAAAATAATGCCATATTTGTGAATATTGTTGTATCCATTTCAACTGAAAATTTGAAATATAACTTGATTGAAAACATGAGAAGGATTTCTTGCATGTGTTACTGTGGTCATCTTTTGAAATCTTTAGGTGACTTCAGCAGCAATAGTTTGTTGTGGCATAATATTAACTGATTATTTCACACATAAGTGAAATCTAATCAGATTTTTTCTTCATAATAGAACAATTTGGAAGTTCTATATATTCTTGACTGTTTTTTTTTTTTCCTCGCAGTGGTACTAATGGTTTATAATATTTTTTAATGGACAAATGTCGTACCATTTGAGAATATCTTTTAATTAAAACATTAAAAGCTTGCCAATACTAATCTGTCTTCTTCTGACTTAGCTATTTTCTGCTTACATTTCTACTTATATTAAAGGTTATGAATAATTTTTAGTAAACTAATAAGCACTGTAGAATGATTCATAGGACATTGCCAACATGGGAAAATGATTACGTACTTTGAATTGTTTTTTAGCAAAGTGAGGATACAGAGGACATCTTCAATTAGAAAAGAATATTACTCTGAAACGGTTGCTATAAACCAGTTTGGAACATATTCTACAGTTGTGTTAAAAGCTAAATCACCTAATGTTTTCATGTTTGTAAATACTTGGAATTGGAAAAAAAAAAAAACAACAAAAAAACCCCCCCAAAAACTTGGGATTGGGAACATGATTGAAGAGCTGATGTTATTTTAAAAAAATTTGGTTTGAATTTGTTTGTGCCTTTTTTCAAAATAAACTATTTAAAAGCTTTTTAATCTTAATTTTTGAATTATGAGTTAAATAATAATAATTATAACTTAATATTCAACTTTAGAGCAATGTTTAGGTTTATAAAATTCTTTGTAGGTCTTAGATAAAAAGTATACATAATTATTTTCTTTAATGAGGTGGTTTTATGATGGTGACATTAGTAGAGTTCTGCCTTGCTGTGTATTGTTTGGAATGCTGATGGAAAAATGGAAGATTTGGTTTAATTAGCAGTTTTAGTAAGAAGCACCAGCAAGATTTTATTTAAGCTTTTAAATTCACAAACAAGGTATTCTTTGTTAGGGCTTATTATAAATTATGAAGAGGACATCTTACCAATGATTTTCTTCTGCCATTTCATGAGCATTATCTTGTTTAAAAAAGTGTTCATTGTATGATTATATTTATTTTAATATATACCCTTTCACGTTATTTTTGAAGGACAATTAAATATAGGTCTTTGTTTAATAAGTACGAGTGCTAATGACTTTATTAATCATTTTTCTTGTCGAGGAAGGAATTAGAATTTTGATTTTATGAGTTTTTTAGATCTAAAAAATACATCTAAAAGATACAATGTTTAAAAATACAATGTTTAAAAAACATTGTATTTAGTCAAATTTGTTTAGCTTTAAATTTAGCTGACATTTTTATTAGTTTGCAAATACATTTGAGTTTTACTTTTAGCATATGTAAGTTTAGTACAACTTGATTTTGTTGTCAAACTTAAAATCCATTTGTGCATTTCCTTTCCTTCTGTAATAACTAAGATTTTCTGATAATCTATAAAGTTTGTGAGGTAAACATATAAAGTTATGTTACACTTGTTTGCTTGCCTAGGTAATATTTGGGAAGGGATGTTAAGTGATAATATAGCTGAAAAGATTTGATGTTATAGACTGTTTTTCTCTTCATTCCGTCCTTACCCATTAATGTTTAAAATGTTGCATTGAAAGGTAGCACTCAAAATCTATTCAGATGTTAGTTTTTAAAAGTACTGGATGGATTATGAACTAAACTTTGGTGATATTGTTTATAAGATGTTAGAAGAACTGTCCTGAATTCTTTTATCTGCCTTTATTCTGGCACATATTTTAAAATATTTATTACATTTTAAGTAAGCAATGATAGGAACATTTAATACTACATATTGTGCTATCCAAATCACTTATTTAAAAATAAAATCAATAATTTATAAGTTCATTTAAGAAAATAATAAAATATATAGCCTTTGCTTTTCAGAGAATTTCTTTGTGACCCACGATATATTAATACTGGTTAGATATTAACTGAAATGTGAGCAAGGACAGAAGAAAAGTTAATAGTGAGATATGACTTTGAATAAGGGACAGTGCCTATAAAAATTGAAAAACTGACATTTAAGGAACCAGAGTACATGTTTAAAGTGAATTAAAACTGCATACGAGGAAAGTTTAATTCAAGAGTTAATGTTCATTGTAAAAGAGAATTTTCTTTTAAGCTGAGTCTCTAATGTTCTTATGTTTACAGAAGGACTGCCACAGAGTGAGTCCGGGCAAGTGTTAGGAAATGGAGAGGCACATCACATATAGTAAAAGGATTTTTTCCTAAAGGCTAAGTTGTAGGTCATTTAGAAATCAGTGACTATTTGTTGCATTGAGGTAATATTGTACCAGTTCGTTTAATCCTTAGACTCATTCTCTTCCTACTCATCAATGCTAACTAATCCATAATGTATCAAGAATATAGTAAAAAATTTTAAAAACTCACCCAAGGACATGTTTATTGATTTTTACAGAGGAGGGGAGAGAGGAAGGGAGGGTGGAGGGATGTGGGAGAAACATGGATGTGAGTGTGAAACATGCATCTGTTGCTTCCTGTATACACCCCCACCAGAGATTGAATTCGCAGTTTAGGTATGTACCCTCACTGGGAACCGAACCTGCAATTTTTTGGTGTATGGGACGACGCTCCAGTGAGATGAGCCTCCTGGCCAGGGCAGTACTATTTTTACAATACTTTATAGCTAACTCACCACTAATGACAATGTATTATATGGAAATGTACTCAGTTCCAAGTAGGTATGCCAGAAATCCCTCTGTCCCCTACTATAGCTAGAGTGATTTATCTTATCCCCAACCCCATCCCTTTTACTTGTTCTTTGTTCCGTTTTGTTGTTTTTTTAAAAAAAGATTTTATTTATTTATTTTAAAGGTTTTATTTATTTTATTTTAGACAGAGGGAAAAGGAGGGAGAAAGAAAAGGAGAGAAACGTCAATATGTGGTTTCCTCTCACACACCCGCTACTGGGGACCTGACCCACAACCCAGGCATGTGCCCTGACTGGGGAATCGAACCGGCAACCCTTTGGTTCACAGGCTGACGCTCACTGCACTGAGCTATACCAGCCAGGGAAAGATTTTACCTATTTTAGGATAGAGGGGAAGGGAGGGAGAAAGAGAGAGAAACATCAGTGTGTGGTTGCTTCTCGCACACCCCCTACTGGGGACCTGGCCCACAACCCAGGCATGTGTCCTGACTGGGGAATTGAACCGGCAACCCTTTGGTTTGTAGGTCGATGCCATTTTGTTATTAATAGTTGGCAACAGATAAAGGAGCAATTACCGATATAAACACTGTTAAGGTATGGTGGACATTTGTGGGAGGTAGGCTTTTGGTTAGTGTTTTGTGAACCTCAGGGATTGACTGGACTTCCCTTTTGTTCAGGACTCTATGTCTTGGAAGCGAACTGGGCTACTGCTGTGGCCCTCAGAGGAATAAAACCCTCAGTTACAGAGTTGTCATTGCTTCTCTGTATCTTTTTAAAAATTTAGCATCGAGAATTACTTGTCATCCTCTTGACCTTTCTTAGGTACTTTTACTTTTGGAAATCTTCCACTCAAGTTAAAGCCTTAAGCCTCTACACGTGCAGAGAGTTAAGAGCGGGTAGAGCTTTTCAAGAACAATTTAGTATGTCTGGTGTGTGTGCATGGTGGGGCAGAAGAGTGACATGAAATGGGACTGTTTAGTTAAGAAGGGGCCAGTTTATGAGGAGTTTTATAAGTAAAGCTAGGTTTATCCTTCATCCTGGGGCACTGGGCAGCTAGCCAGAAGGATTAATTTTTTTTTTTAAGTTTTGATTTTGCAGTAATTTTAGACTTTGAGAAAAGTTACAAAATACTACACATTTTCCTCTATACCATTCATCCAGATTCCCAAAATGTTAGCATTTTATCATGTGAGCTTTATTATGTTCTGTCTTTCCCCCTTGCTATCTATCTTCCCACCCTCACAATCTTTTTCTGGACCTTTAGAGAGTAAATTGCAAATATCATGGCCTTTAGCCTAAGTATTTTATTGTGTAGTTTTAATAAATATGATTGAAATCCTATATTATTACAGTACATTTATTAAAATCAGTAAGTTAACATTGTTACAGATCTATTAGCTAACCTACAGATCATATTCAAATTTCACTTAGGAATGTCCTCCATATTAATGGGGGGAAATGTTTTTACTGGTCCAGAATCTAATCCAGGAATACATATTGCATTTAGTTGTTACCATGTCTCTTTAAGTTTTTTCTGGTCTGGAATATTTTCTCATTTTTTTCTTTTATGACCTTGATATCTCTGAACCAGTATGATTTCAGGCTCTCTAAGGCACTGCCTTAGATCTGAACAATGGATTTTACAGACACGCCCTTGGTTTACTCTTCATACCTTGGTTTTCTGACAGTGGCCTAGATTTTATCTTTGAAAACCATTGCTTGCTGTTAGCTTTGTTTGCTGTCTGGAGAGACAAGAAATTTTTTCTTTTCTCTTTTTTTAAAAATCCAAGAAGTTGTATTTAGGACACTTAAAGTATACTGTAGAAAGAGCAGTGTGTATATTATATAACAAATTATGGCAAAGCAATTTAATCGTATGTCTGGGATGAACACAGTAACGCAATAGAAAAAGGACATTCTCAAAATATCCAATATTTGCAATTTTAAAAATCCTGTCAGTTTAAGAAAAAGGTACTTTAATAGTAGGACTAAATTAGGTGAAAGAGAAATAAAAGGAGTAAGATAATTTTTTTCACAAAGTTCAGGAGTTTGAGTAGGTTTTGGGGGAAACTGCTACTGAACCATAACCCTACACAAACAAGAAGAAATTCTTGTAAAATATATTAAAATATATTACTTAGTCCAATAATTCCACAATTTGCAGATATAAAACAGATTCTGAGTGTCATCAAAAATGTGATTCATAATTAAACATTTAAAAATGTTTTCATTGTACATGGAACTGTTCATGATGAAAACAGCAATGGCGTAAACATAACAAATTAGGATAGAGTTAAAAAATGGAGGCATCATTAACTTCATAAGTTCCCTTAGTGTGATGCATCAAAGTAATATTTGTTTGAAGGAGAAAGAATAGGCAAAGCATGAACAAATGGGTGTGAACTAGAGTTTTGTCACAGAGCCTCACAGATATATGCAGTTGTGACAGTGTTCTTGGGATAAATTTGTACACCGGTGATTGTGGCACAATAGCATGACTTTTACATATTTGGTCAGAATTGCCTCACTGCTTCTGAGAGACACTGTGGCATTGGACATTGAGCAGAAAGAGAATTATAATCACTTATCAGTCAGACACTACTGATACTTCCTGTGGATTTGCTGATCACTCCACTTGGTAGCTTAAATGGGCACTTCTATAAGTAGCAGGATGATATTGTAATATATTAACCAAAATGTTCTTCAAAAATTTTCTGTTACCCAGTAAGCCCCCTCCATGGTTAAGTCCACCAGAAACTGTCCATTTTCTAAAAGTGAGTTATTGTAGCAGAAAAGGATGGTATTTCCCTAAGAAAAGTAAGTATTCAGAAGCAAAATATACAAATTTGGAAGAATACAAAATGTGGAAAGCCAGGGTTTATTTAAATTCCCAGCCTAGGTAGAGTGCTGGAAGGAGAAAAGGCAAGATGTTGAAGTATAAACAAGGGGGTCAGATTTTGCAGGGTACCTGAGAAGGAGCTGTGTGCTCTGCGCACAAACTCCAACTGTGCACCTAATAGACTGAGATATGCTCCCTTGTAGAACTGAGTTTCAAAGAGACAGTCTCTCTGTGCACTGTCTTTACAGTACTGCTAACTATAATCTCATAGGATCCATGGCACTGACTCTGTTGTACATTCGTGCCGTATAGCAAACACAGACTAAAGAAATGGCTGTGAGGCCTGATGAGGCAAAGAGTGCTGGACAAAGGTAGTTTTTTGGGGCCCCTAATGCAATGGAAGAGCAGCCAGTGTTTTTCCATATCTTAAGAAGGTCTCCCAAATACAAGAAATGAGGATAGAACCTGGACAGATCCTGGAGTCAGGACTCTAAAGGAACTGATGGAAAGTACAGAGGAGACCAAAGAGCAAAGTAGCCTTTGAAACAGCTTTCCTCATCCCTCTCAAAACCAAGCTCCCCGCCTCCCCCCCCATCACAGGGGTCAGATAATAGAGTGTTGTAGGTCACACATGTGACATCTGTGGCTACATCACAAAAATGTAACTACTGTAGTTTTCACCTTGCTCTATTAGAGCACTCTCTCTGGGAAAAGGTAGGGCCATGTCACAAGGACACTCAAGCAGCCCTGTGGAAAGGTCCATGCAGAAAGAAACTGAGGTTCTTGCTCAGCCAGCATCAACTTGCCAGCCACATGAATAAGCCATCTTGGAAGCATATCCTCAAGCTTTAGTCAAGCCTGCAAATGACTGTAGTCCGGCCAACTTCTTAACTGCAATCTGATGAGAAACCTGAGCCAGAAATACCCAGCTCAATCCAAATTCCTGAGCTATAGAAACTGGAGGGCAGGAGGATATATTTATGCATGTCTGCAGAACACAGTGATGGGGATGGGGAAGGGAGGATTTTCTTTGATAACTTTTAGAGACTGGGAATTTTTAAAACCAAGTCTTGGTTCCTTTTTGTCTATCTCTATATTCCTGTTTTTTATAGATTCGTAAATAGCAAAAAGTCAGACTGCATCTTCAACATATTACCTAGAAAACCCCCTTGGTTAAATCATACAGTTCATCAAATGCATTTTTTAATTTTCTATGTTACCATAAACAACGTTGTTGCCAAACTTTGAGTTACTACATAACAAGAACCCCTTTCCCTACATTCCCTATCCCCCTCCTTGCCCCACTTTCTTTTAAGCTTTCTATAGCAACCTCTTGAAAGGCCACAAGGTTTCCAGTATCTTTGGGGCTTATTAGGTTTTCACTCATAATCTGAAAGTCCTTCCAGCTTCTGCCTACTGCCTAATTCCAAGCAGCTCCCATATTTTAGGTCTTTGTGATGGTAGTATCCTACTTCATAACAATGCCTTTATCCTGTTGTTGCTATATAACAGATTACCCTAAAATTTAGTGGCGTAAAACTATAATAAATATTTATTGTCTCATAGTTTCTATAGCTCAGGAATTTGGATTGAGCTGGGTATTTCTGGCTCAGGTTTCTCATCAGATTGCAGTTAAGAAGTTGGCCGGACTACAGTCATTTGCAGGCTTGACTAAAGCTTGAGGATATGCTTCCAAGATGGCTTATTCATGTGGCTGGCAAGTTGATGCTGGCTGAGCAAGAACCTCAGTTTCTTTCTGCATGGACCTTTCCACAGGGCTGCTTGAGTGTCCTTGTGACATGGCACCTACCTTTTCCCAGAGAGAGTGCTCTAATAGAGAGAACACGGTGAAAGCTGTAGTATTTATTTTTTTGTACCTAGCCTCAGATGTCACATACTGTCTTTTTTTCCCCTAGTTGTGAATGGCTCTTTTTTTGGCAAACTGTTTATTGGTGGTAAACTTTATATAAAATGTTGTTTGCCATTTTAACCACTTTTAAGACATACCATCATTTTTGCAATATTCTGTTTGTTACATAGTGTAGCCTGCTAAATGTGGTGGATACTACCTAGGGGCAAAGATCATTGGGAACTATCTCAGAGGGTGACTGCGACAGCCTGAGAATTGTTTATTACTAAATTTTCACGCACAAGTCTTAGCATTCACTGAAGATTGTACCTGAAATAAATACTGACTGACACAGGTGATTTTCTAATTCCATCCATTAGTTGGCATTCCACTTTAATTAGAACTTTCCTCCCTTTCTCTCTTATTTCATTGGTAATAGGGAAGGGGTAGTCTACAGAGGAAATCAAGAAGTAGCAATATGTACAGGAGGAAATTGGGAGAGATTGGTATTTTGGAATGCAGGGAAAGTGAATATTTCAAGAAAGCCAGTCAGTACTCAGCAGTGTGACACATGAAAGATCAAGTAACAATACATGGTATATACTTAGGATTTGTTAACCTGATAGTTTTTTAAAAAAGGAACTCTTACCCTTTGTGATAGCATGGATGGACTTGGAAAATATTATGTTAAGCGAAATAAGCCAGTGAGAGAAAGACAAACACCATATGATCTCACTCATGTGTGGAATCTAATGAACAAAATAAACACAAACAAAATAAAACCAGAGGCATGGACACATGGAACAGATTGACACATCTCAGAGTGGAGTGGGGAGAGGGGACTGGAAGAGATTAGCCAGGGAACATAACTCTCATATATGCATAGCCCATGGACACAGACAACAGTATCATGAAGGCTCAGCGCAGTGGTGGCTGGTTAGAGGGGTGGCCAAGTTGGGAGAGATGGGTGACATCTGTAATAGTGTCAACAATAAAAAAATTTTTTAAAGTGGAAATGAGAGGCAAAAAGCATTTTTTGGCAGGGACGGGGAATGGGAATCAAAGAATTAAAATTTGGAGGGCACAGAATCAGGCTGACTTATAAATAGTGTCCCAATTACAGGGTGAGGGCAAGAGGTTTTTATGAGAAAAAAGAAGGAATAATTACATGAGTAGAAGATGTTCCTGTTGGTACTAACAAGTAACGAATTACTCTTTAAATATATGTGATTGGTTACTGATTCTTTCTTCAGATTAAATGGTCCATAATCATCAGTCCCTGTGATCAGGACGTCTGCTTTTCTTCTGGCTTTACAAATAGTTGTAAGACATTGTTGGTTTGGCCCAGTCCAAAGACTTGGTTCAGGTCAAATAATCTATAAGACACACAAGGCGGTTCAGCTCCTCTGAAGTGGCAGCTCCAACTTCATTTTGAAATGTTTTCACTTGTGTCAACTTTTACAGATTTAATGCTAAAGAAATTGTTGATGGGGAGTTTCAGTGCACAGGTGGGAGAAGAAGCTAAAGTTGCCAGTGTCAGTACTCTGGCAGTTTAGGGCTATAAAGTAAAATAAGGGTTACTTGAACACAAGCAGTGCACTACCTTGACAGTCAGTCTGATAGCCTAGACCTCTACTAAGTGACTAACAGGCAGGAGCATGTACCGTGTGAAGATGCTGGTCAGGGGAATGATTCACATCCTGGCAGAGCAGGATGGCGCGAGATTTCATCTTGCTACTCAGAACCACTACTCAGTATGATATAAAGTATATAAATTATTTATTTTTTGAATGTTTCATTTTATATTTTAGGATCACGGTTGACCCCGGGTAACTGAAACCAGAAAATAAAATCACAGATAAAGGGCAGGGGAACTACTGTATTAGGAACAGCCTAGAACATGACATATAATGACTTAGGTTAGCAGAATGGAGCCTGCTTTTTCAAATGGGCCTGATGTATCACAGCACCCTCTTAAATTCTGCAGCTGCCAAGGTTCGTGGTGTATTTCCTAGATTTATAGAGTGGGAAGGAAAAACTTGACTGAGGCCGGCTTCTCTGACTGCCCTCCTTTCCTAACCTTTGGAGTATTAGGTGCTTCTTCTGCCCCTTTCCTTTGTTGTCTTGAACCCCTCACTACTCTGCTTCCCACCTCAGAAGCCAGCATAACCAAATCCTTTGTGTCATAATAAATGTATTTTTTTCTGTCTGTATTTTGCATAGTTATATTTTATTGATTATGCTGTTATAGTTGTCTGATTTTTCCCCCTTTGTGCTCCTCCACCCAGGAGCCCCCATCCCTCAGGCCATCTCCACACCATTGTTCAGGTCCCTGGGTCATTCATAGGTTGTTTGGCGCCTCCATTTCCTGTAATATATTTTACATCCCCATGGTTATTCTGTAACTATTTGTAGTTCTTAGTCCCCTCACCTCTTCACCCATTCCCCCACAACCCCTCCCATCAGGCAACCATCAAAACTCTCTCCATATCCTTGATTCTGTCTCTGTTCTTGTTTGCTTAGTTTGTTTTTTAGATTCAGTTGTTGATAGATAACGTATTTGTTGCCATTTAAGTGTTCACTATTTTGATCTTCTTCCGTTACTTAAGTAAGTCCCTTTAACATTTCATATAATAATGGTTTGGTGATGATGAACTCCTTTGGCTTTTTCTTGTCTGGGAAGCTCTTTATCTGCCCTTTGATTCTGACTGATATCTTTGCTGACATCCTAGAGCAGTCTTGGCTGTAGGTCCCTGCTTTTCCTGACTTTGAATATTTCTTGCCAATTCCTTCTAGCCTGCAAAGTTTTTTTTGAGATATCTAATGGGAACTCCTTTGTAGGTAATTGCTTTTCTCTTGCTGCTTTTAAGATTCTCTCCATTTTTTTTAGTATGTTTTATTGATTATGCTCCTAGAGTTGTCTCATTTTTTCTCCCATTTCTCCCCTCTACCCTGCACCCCATCCCATCATCCCCACACCTCTTAGTTCATGTTTATGGGTTGTACATATCAGCTCTTTGACTTCTCAATTTCCTACACTATACTTACCGTCCCCCTGTCTATTTTTCTTTTTAGCAACATTTTCCCACCACCACTTTCCCCAGGCCCACCCATCCCCACCTTCCACCTCCAGATCCTTCCCCCGTTTGACTTTGTTGATGGGTCCTTTATGCCTTTTCCTTGATGACCCTTCTCCTCTTTTTCCCCCGTCATCCCCCACCCTCCTCCCCTCTGGTCACTGTCAGTTTGTTTTTTATTTCAGTGTTGCTGGTTATATTTTGTGTGCTTATTTGTTTTGTTGATTAGATTCCACTTATAGGTGAGATCATATGGAATCTGGCTTTCACCACCTGGCTTATTTCACTTAGCATAATGCTCTCCAGTTCCATCCGAGCTGTCGGGAAGGGTAGTAGCTCTTTCTTTCTCTGCTGCATAGTAGTCCATTGTGTAAATGTACCATAGTTTTTTGATCCACTCATTTACTTTTGGGCACTTAGGTTGCCTCCAGTTCTTAGCTATTTTAAATTGTGCTGCTATGAACATTGGGGTGCATGGGTTCTTTCAGATTGGTGTTTCGGGATTCTTAGGGTATAACCCCAGCAGTGGAATTGCCGGGTCAAAAGGCAGTTCCATTTTTAGTTTTTAGAGGAAATTCCGAGCTGTTTTCCATAGTGGCTGCACCAGCTGCATTCCCACTAGCAGTACACTAGCATTCCCTTTTCTCCACATCCTCGCCAGCACTTGTTGTTTGTTGATTTGTTTATGATGGCCATTCTGACTGGTGTGAAGTGGTATCTCATTATGGTTTTAATTTGCATCTCTCTGATGGCTAGTGATGCTGAGCACCCTTTCATATGTCTCTGGGCCCTCTGTATGCCCTCCTTGGAGAAGTGCCTGTTCAGGTCCTTTGCTCATTTTTTAATTGGATTGTTTGACTTCATGGAGTGAAGTTGTGTGAGTTCTTTATATATTTTGGAGCTCAAACCCTTGTCTGAGGTATCATTGGCAAATATATTTTCCCATATAATTGGTTCCCTTTTGATTTTGCTGGTGTTTTCTTTAGCTGTGCAGAAGCTTGTTATGGTGATGAAGTCCCATTTGTTTATTCCCTCCTTTATGTCCTTTGCTCTAGGGGACATATCAGTGAAACTAGTGCTGCATGGAATATCTGAGATTATCCTGCCTATGTTCTCCTCTAGGACTTTGATGGTGTTGTGACATATGTTTTAAGTCTTATCCATCTTGAGTTTATTTTTGTGTGTGGTGTAGGTTGGTGGTCAAATTTTTTTATTTTTTATTTATTTTTTTCATGTAGCTGTCCAGATCTCCCAACACCGTTTGTTGAAGAGGCTATTTTTACTCCATTTTATGCTTCTGCCCCCTTTGTCGAATATTAATTGACAATAGAGACATGGGTTTATTTCTGGTTCTCTATTCTGTTCCACTGATCTATGTGTCGGTTCTTATGCCAGTACCAGACATCTTTGATTACAGTGGCGTTATAGTATAGTTTGATGTCAGGTATTGTGATTCCTCCTGCTGTGTTCTTCTTTCTCAAAATTGCTGCAGGTATTTGGGGTCATTTATGATTCCATATAAATTTTTGAAATGTTTGTTCTGTATCTGTGAAATATGTTGTTGGTATTTTAATAGGGATTGCGTTGGATCTATAAATTGCTTTGGGTAGTATGGACATTTTGAAGATGTTAATTCTTCCAGTCCATGAACATGGTATATGCTTCCATTTATTTGTGTCCTTAATTTCTTTCTTCAGGGTAGTGTAGGTTTCTGAGTACAGGTCTTTAACCTCCTTGGTTAAGTTTATTCCTAGGTACTTTATTTTTTTTTGTTACTATAGTAAATGGGATCTTTTTCCGTGATTTCTGATTCTGATATTTCACCGTTGGTGTGCACAGATGCCTTCAATTTCTGCATATTGACTTTGTATCCTGCCGTTTTGCCAAATTTAGTTATTAGGCTGAGTAGTATTTTGGTGGAGTCTTATTAGGTTTTCTATGTACACTATCATGTCATCTGCAAACAATGACAGTTTGACTTCCTCCTTTCCAATTTGGATGCCTTTTATTTTCTCGTCTAATGTCTGTGGCTAGGACTTTTAATACTATGTTGAATAGAGGTGGTGAAAGTGGACATCCTTATCTTGTTCCTGATCTTAGTGGGAAGGCTTTTAGTTTTTGCCCATTCAGTATAATGTTGGGTGTAGGTTTCTCATATATAACCTTTATTATGTTGAGGTATGCCCACTTTATTCCCACTTTGCTAAGTGTTTTTGTCATAAATGAGTACTGTACCTTATCAAATGCTCTTTCTGCATCTGTTGATAAGGTCATGTGATTTTTGTCTTTCCTTTTGTTTATGTGATGTATTACGCTTATTGATTTTCAAATATTATACCATCCTTGCATCCCTGGGATGACTACTACTTGATCATGGTGTACGATCTTTTAGTGTAGTGCTGGATGTGGTTTGCTAATATTTTGTTGAGGATTTTAGCATCTGTGTTCATGAGCAATATTGTCCTGTAGTTTTATTTCTTTGTTGTGTCTTTACCTGGCTTTGGGATTAGGATGATGCTGGCCTCATAAAAAGAGTTTGGGGGTCTTCCCTCTTCTTCAGTTTTTTGGAATAGTCTGAGAAGGACAGGGGTTAGCTCTTCCTGAAATGTTTTATAAAATTCTCCTGTGAAACCATCTGGTCCAGGGCTTTTGTGTGCCTGGAGGTTTTTGATTACTGCTTCAATTTCACCAGCTGTTACCAGTCTGTTCAGGCTTTCTGCTACTTCTTCATTCAGTTTTGGTAGATTATATTTTTGTAGAACCATGTCCATTTGACCCACATTTTTAAATTTCTTGGCATATTCTTGTTCTTAGTAATTTCATATAGTTGTTTGTATTTCTGTGGTATCAGTTGTAAATTCTCGTCTTTCATTTCTGATTTTATTATGTGTGCCTCCCTTTTTTTCTTGTTGAGTCTGCTTAAAGGCTTGTTGATTTTGTTTTATCTTTTCAAAGAATCTGCTCCTGGCTTTTTTGATCCTTTGAATTGTTCTTTTAGTCTCTATGTCATTCAGTTCTGCTCTGATCTTGATTATTTCCTTCCTTCTGCTTCCTCTGTGCTTTGTTTGTTGTTGTTTCTCTAGTTCTTGTACATGTAGGGTTAGGTTGTTTCTTTGAAATGTCTCCATCTTTTTAAAGTCGTCCTGTTCTGCTCTGAGCTTTCCTCTTAGGACTGCTTTCTGCGTGTCCCATAGGTTTTGGACTGTTTTATGTTCATTTTCATTTGTTTCCAGAAATTTTCCGATTCTTCCTTTGATCTCATTATTGACCCATTCATTGTTTAATAGCATGCTATTCAGTCTCCATGAGTTTAATGTTTTTGAGTTTTTTCCTTGACATTGGTTTCTACTTCTAAGCTCTAGTTGTCTGAGAAAATGCTTGATTTCAGTTTTCTTAAATTTGTTGAGGCTTGTTTTGTGTCCTGTCATGTGGTCTGTCTTTGAAAATGTTCCAAATGCATTTGAAAAGAATGTGTAGTTTGCTAGTTTGGGATGAAAGGTTCCATATTTATATATCAGTTAAGTCCATTTGATCTAATGCGTCATTCAGTTCCACAATATCCTTGTTGATATTTTGTTTGAATGATCTATCCATTGTTGACAGTGGGGTATTACAATTTCCTACTCTAAGTGTGTTGATGTCTATATCCTGCTTGAAGTCCTTCAAGATTTTCCTTATATATTTGGGTGCTCCTATGTTGGGTGCATATAGATTTACAGTGTCTTTTTGATGGATTCTTCCCTTGAGTATTGTGAAGTGTCCTTTCAGGCCTCTTTTTATGGCCTTTGTTTTGAAGTCTTTTTTGTCTGCTAGAAGTATTGCTACTCCAGCTTTCTTTTCCTGTCCATTTGCTTAGAATATTTTTTTCCAACCCTTTACTTTCAGTCTGTGTAGGTCTTTGTTCTGAGGTGGGTCTCTTGTAGGCAGCATATGTGCAGGTCATGTTTTCTTCTCCATTCAGCTACTCTATGTCTTTTAATTGGAGCATTTAATCCATTTATATTTAAAGTTCTTACTGATAGGTACTTACTCATTTTTTCCCTTTGTATCTGTGTTCCTCTCTCTGGCGCTCTTTTTCTTCATCTTCTTAAAGCAGTCCTTTTAGCGTATCTTGCAGTGCTGGTTTGGTAGAGATGTATGCTTTTAGCCTCCTTTTATCTGGGAATCTCCTTATTTAGCCTTCCATTTTGATTGAGAACCTTGCTGGGTAGTCTTGGTTGCAGGCCCCTGCTTTTCATTGCTCGTAATATTTCTTGCCATTCCCTTCTGGCTTGTAGTGTTTCTGTGGAGAAGTCAGCTGCTAGCCTTATCGGGGCTCCCTTGTATGTTATTTCCTGATTCTCCCTTGCTGCCTTTAAGAGTCTCCCTCTGTCCTTGATATCTGCCATTTTTATTATGATGTGTATTAGAGTGGGTCTCTTTGGTTGGGACCCTTTGTGCTCCTTGGACTTGTGTGAGTTTTTCTCTCCTCAAATTAGGAGAGTATTCCATCATTACTTTTTCCAACAGATTTTCTATCCCATGTTCTTCTTCTCCTTCTGATATTCTGCTGTTTTTTCTTTCTGGACCCACCTCTGGTGATGTCAGATATTGACCCCATCTGACCTTCAGCAGCCTGCTCAAGACTTCCAGGATCCACTGTGTGTGGCTGTCTCCTTCAGTTGTTAATCTAGTCACTTTGCTCTCAACATTCAGGCTTAAGCACCATAGTATGGGGTTCGGGGTAATGTTTCCCCTCAGGCTGCTGCTGCTTGGAGGGGAGTGGTCTGTGTGAGCTCGATGGCTGCTTCCTTATGGGGAATTATTCAGCACCAAGATCCCGGTGGCTACTCTCAATTCTTTCCTGAATGCCTCTGTCCCCAGTCTCTCCTCAGGCATCTCTAGCCCACTCTGCCTTTGCCTTTGCCAGAGCCCAGGGTAAGTGGCTGCAAATGAAAATTTATGCATTGGCCCTTTAAACGGCTCTTCCAGTCTCTAGCCACCCATCTCTGGCAGAGAGCAGCGCTGCCACTTTCTGCAGCTGGCTGTTATCTGTGTACTTTTTGGGCTCTAGCGCTGTAGGCTGGGGATCCCCACTTATGGTTTAGACCCTGCTTTTCTCAGGAGCATCCAGCTGTCTGCTTAAATATCCTCTGGCACTGCTCTGCCTGAGGGTGTCCAACCAGCCTTCTGCCGTCTCCGCCACACTCCTTACCAGTCAGTTTG
The DNA here is from genome assembly GCA_004026545.1 of Mormoops blainvillei. Classification (NCBI taxonomy): domain Eukaryota; kingdom Metazoa; phylum Chordata; class Mammalia; order Chiroptera; family Mormoopidae; genus Mormoops; species Mormoops blainvillei. The sequence goes on along the minus strand of PVJD01006740.1, from coordinate 45,584 downwards.
TGCTGAACTGATTCCTCTGTCCAATGCTATAATTCTCTCTTGCTTTTGTTAAGTTGTTTTTTCTGGGTGATTTCTCCACAATTTAGCTGAAATTTCAGATTGATCCTGGGAGGAAGTCAGTGTGACTTCCATTCATTCCTCCGCCATCTTGATCATATCTCTGAATCAGATTCTCTCTTTTATCTTTAACCTTTGGCATTTTAATTATGTGTCTCAGTGTAGTCCTCTTTGGTCCATGTTGTTTGGGAATCTGTGCTTCCTGGACTCGTATGTTTATTTCCTTCACTGAGTTAGGGAAGTTTTCTTTCATTATTTTTTCTAATAGATTTCCAATTTCTTGCTCTTTCCCTGTTCCTTCTGGCACCCCTGTGATGCAAATATTGTAATGCTTGAACTTGTCCCAGAGTCTGCTTACACTATTCTCGTTTGTTTTTTTTTAATCATTTTTTTCTTCAGTTCTGATTGGTTGTTTTTTGTTTCCTTATGTTCTAAATCATTGATTTGATTCTTGGTTTCGCCAGCTCTACTGTTGTTACCCTGTAAATTCTTTATTTTAATTAGTGTATTCTTTGTTTCTCACTGGATCTTTTTTATGGTATTGAGGTCCTCACTGAGTTTCTTAAGCAACCTTATAACCAGTGTTTTGAGCTCTGCAACTGATAGATTGCTTATCTCCATTTTATTTAGTTCTTTTTTGGGAATTTTGATCTGTTCTTTCATTTGGGCCATGTTTTTATTCTTATTTTGTCAGCCTCCCTGTGTTTGGTAGCATAGTCTAAATGGAGTAGGTGTGTTCCCCACGGTCCAGTGGCACAGCCTCCCCTATCATCCAAGCAGGGTACTCAAGGTGTGCCTTTTGTGTGGGCTGAGTACACTCTCTTCTTGTAGTTTAGCCTTGGTTGCTATTGGCAGGTCAGTGGGAGGGTTTTACCCAGACCAGTCATCTGCAGGTGCTGGCTATTGACTATTGACCACTAACAGGGTCAGCTGTGCAGGAGCAGGGTGGTGGTGCTCAGATGTGGTCTGTAGTTGTCCACTGGGTGCTCTGGGGTTTCCTAGTTGGTACAGGCCAAGGTCAGCCCCCAACTGTGTTTTGCACAGGGCCACCCTGCCTGAGGTATAAAGCAGTCTGAGATAACTATTACTTTTGATGGGCTTGGAGATTCCCAGGCGAAGCCATGGTGTGACTCTAGGCTGGCTGCTGCTAGTGTCGGGCCTGGGGATCACTGAGGCTGGCTCTTGCTTGTTTGAGAGGATTTAGGAAGTTATGAAGCATGAGTGAAGACCAGCCATTCATATGAAAAAGCAGTTTGGTTGGGATGGAGTTTCTGGGGAACTCCAGGGCAGGGGCAGACAGTGTGATGGAGTCTCAGAGATGACACCAGCTTGCCAGCTCTGTGGCTCTGGGGTAGAGTTCACAAGTGGGACAATGGCCTGCCTTTCTGTCTGGGAGAAGGCTGCCCTCCAGTTCTCACCTTAATGCCAGACACTCACTTTCTCTCTATGTGCTGCCGGTGCCTTTCAAACCGCTACTCCAGTGCTGGAGCTCAGAGGGAGTGAACCTTGAATAAGTCCATGTATAGGTTCTTTAAGAGGAACTGCTTGGGACTCCAGAAGTACTTTCCACCAACTCAATCCTCATTGGTTTTTGCAGCCAGAAGTTATGGGGACTTATCTTCCTGGCACTGGAACCCTGGGCTGGGGGGCCTAGTGTGGGACTGGGATTCCTCCCTCTCAAGATATCCCTTCCCAATTTTTATCCACCAGATGTAGATGTGGGGCCAGCCCGTTCTGCATCTCTGCCCCTCCTACCAGTTTGGATGGATGTGTTTTCTTTAATTCTGTAGTTGTCAGAGTTTCATTGAACTCGATTTCTAACTGTTGTGAGCAATGGTGGTTCTATATTTTAGTTATAATTTTTATGTGGCTGTGTGAAGAGGCGAGCCATGTTTACCTGTGCTGCTGTCTTGACCGGTCAAGTACCTCAATAACTGTGTTTTTAAAGCAAGTGATTTTTCACTTTAAAAATGGGCTGTAGTGCAAACAGGTCGGTCTCAAACTTTTACTCGTAGCATTTCAGTTAGCTAGGGGAATGGATGAAGAAAAAATATATAGTATGTAGACAGAATACTGTTTACGGTAGCTCTCCAACCACTTTTACTTCTGTTTACTCTTGTACTTTTCTTACGAAAGTGATAATGACATGGACTCTAAAGTTCTTTCTGTAGTAGTTTTCCACCCTAAATTTTTTTATTATGATAAAATACATGTAACATAAAAATTTATTATCGTAAATACTTTTTAAGTGTACAGTTCAGCAACATTAAATACATTTATATTGTGCATCTATCACCACCACTGTCTGCAGAACACTTTCCATCTTGCAAAACCAAAACTCTGTAGCTGTTCAAACACTAACTCTCCATTTCCTCCTCCTCCAGCCCTTGCAACCACCATTCTACTTTCTGTTTGTGGGGATTTGACTACTCTAGATTTCCTCATAAATGGAATCATTTAGTATTTGTTTCGTGATTTGCATATTACACTTACCATGCCCAAGAATCATCCATGTGGTGTGTATGTCAGTTTCCTCTTTTAAAGGTTGAATAACCTTTGCTTGTGTATACCACATTTTGCTTATTAATTTGTGTTGATGGATACTGGGTTGTTTCCACTCTTCAGCTCTTGTGAATAATGCTGCTATGAATATTGGTGTACAAATATCCCTTCAAAACCCTACTTTCAATTCTTTTTTAAGTATATTTTATTGATTATGCTATTACCGTCGTCCCATTTTTTCCTCCCTTTTCTCCCTCTCCACCCTGCACCCCCCTTCCCCTAACATTCCCTTGCCTCACTTAGTTCATGTTCATGGGTCGTACATATAAGTTCTTTGGCTTCTTCATTTCCTATACTATTCTTAACCTCCCCCTGTCTATTTTGTACATACCAATTATGCTTCTTATTCCCTGAACTGTTTCCCCCATGCTGCCCTCTTCCCCCCATGCTGATAACCCTCCATGTGATCTCCATTTCTGTGATTCTGTTCCTGTTCTAGTTGTTTGCTTAGTTTATTTTTCTTTTTATTTTTTTAGGTTCATTTGTTGATAGTTGTGAGTTTGTTGTCATTTTACTGTTCATAGTTTTAATTATCTTCTTTTTCTTAGATAAGTCTCTTTAACATTTCATATAATATGACCTTGGTGATGATGAACTCCTTTAGCTGTACCTTATCTGGGAAGCACTTTATCTGCCCTTCCATTCTAAATGATAGCTTTGTTGGATAGAGTAATCTTGGATGTAGGTCCTTGCCTTTCATGACTTTGAACACTTCTTTCCAGCCCCTTCTTGCCTGTAAGGTTTCTTTTGAGAAATCAACTGATAGTCTTATGGGACCTGCTTTGTAGGAAGCTCTCTCCTTTTCTCTTGCTGTTTTTAAGATTCTCTCCTTACCTTTAATCTTGGATAGTGTAATTATGATGTGTTTTGGTGTGTTCTTTTTTGGGTCCAATTTGTTTGGGATTCTCTGTGCTTCCTGAACTTGTGTGTCTATTTCCTTCACCAAATTAAGGAAGTTTTCTGTCATTATGTTTTCAAATAAGTTTTCAATTTTTTGCTCTTCCTCTTCTCCTTCTGGCACCCCTATGATTCAGACATTGGAATGCTTACAATTGTCCGAGAGGTTCCTAAGCTTCTCTTCATTTGAATTTTTGTTCTTTCATTCTGTCCTGGTGGAATGTTTATTTCTTCCTTCTGTTCCAAATCATTGATCTGAGTCCCTGTATCCTTCCCTTCACTGTTGGTTCCCTGTATATTTTTATTTCACTTTGCATAGCTTTCACTTCTTTCTTTATTTTTGTGACTGTACTCAATCATTTCTGTGAGCATCCTGATTACCAGTGTTTTGAACTCTGCATCTGTATAGCTTGGCTGTCTTCTCGTCTCTTACATCTTTTTCTGGAGTTTTGATCTGTTCTTTCATTTGGGCCATATTCTTTTGTATTGGTGCAACTGTTAATGTTTTAAGGGGCGAACACTTAGGTGTTCACCAGGGTGGGACGATGCACTTCGCTGCATTGTGGTGCTGTATGTTGGAGGGCATAGGGGCAGGTCAGAGAGAGAACAATGCCTGCTTGCTTGGCTTTTGGCAGGCTTTCAGTCACTTCCCCCATTGTGCACAAGCAAACTGTGCTGTTTTGGTGCTGATTCCCGGGTGGGTGGGTTTGTGTACATTCTAGGACCCTGAGGTTCCTTCCAGTGGACTCTCCTGTGAGATTGAGAGTTTCCCTTGCCTGTGCAAACCCCTCAGGTTTTTACAGAGGTTTGAGGCTTTATTTCCCTGCGCTGAAACCCTAAGTTGCGTGAGATCTGTCTCATTCCCCAGTTCTCCCTCCTGGTTTATCCACATGCGAATGTGGGACTGCATGGTCTGCCAGCTACCACCTTGCCGTGGTCCTCTCTGACCTGGTTGCCTAAGTCTGCCCCTCCTTCCAGTCAGGATGAATGTTTCTTCTTTAACTCCTTGGTTGTCGGACTTCCCTACAGTTTGATTTTTCTGGCAGTTCTGGTTGCTTTCTGTTTTTAAACTTGTTGTTCGCTACAGAAGGCGAATCGTTTCTATATTATGCCTCCATCTTGGCTGGAATTCTCAGTTTTTTTTTGGTATATATCCAGAAGCGGAATTGCTAGATCACATGATTTTGTGTTTTAATTTTTTAAAGAAATGCTGTACTGTTTTCCATATCAGTTGTGCCACCTCACATTCCTACTGAGGGTTCCAATTTCTCCACGTGTTTTGCTGACTTTGTTTCTCTCTGTAGTGGTTTCATACATTCACTATGATAAGGTGCTTGGTGTTTGGCTCTTTTGTTTACTTGGGACTGATTATTGTCAGATAAATTTTGTGTACGGATTATTGTTTGATAGTTACATTAGAGGAAAAGTGAGATTATATAGAATACAAATTGTTATTTTTAGTATAAAGTTCTACATCACACTGTGAAATAAAACTTTCTGAAATGATGGAAATATTCTATACAGTGTTATTTAATGTAGTAGCCACTAGCCATACCTGCCCATTGAGCACTTGACATGTGTCACATGGAATTGGCTGGTGCCAACCGGTGAACCGAAAGGTCACAGGTTTGATTCCCAGTCGGGGCACATGCCTGGGCTGTGGGCCAGGTCCCCAGTTGGGGGCCTGTGACAGGCAACCCTTTTATGTTTCTCTCACACATCAGTATTTCCCTTTCTCCCTCATTTCCCCTTTGTTTAAAAAACAAATGAAATCTAAAATAAATTAAAATAAAATAAAAAAAGAAATGTATCACATTGAGTTACTGAATATTTAAGTTTATTTAAATTTAATTAAGTTAAATTTAGATAACCACATGTGGCAATTATATACTGTATTGGACAACATGGCTGTAGAAACTAATGAGAACCTGTTTGTTCAATATTAAGATTTTCTGGGGTAACGGGTTACTTGTTTTTAAGTGATACGGGTTTTTATTTAATTTCTTATTTTGTTTAACCATTTACTTCTTCATGAAGTGCATTACTCTCAAATACAGGCACTAATAAGTTTTAGGTTAGTAATACGTAAGGAAATCAGACTGTTATTCAGGTTGCTGATAGACTAGATAAAGTTTGTGTGATGAACGATTTTGGATTTTTTAATAGTTTATTCTTACTTGATGAATTATGAGCAGAATCTGCTTAGAAAGTAGTTACCCAATATGATTCTGTGTAGTAAAATCAGTCACTCAGTTAATGTTTTTACTGAATTTTTGAGTAGGCCTATTTTCTTTTTAACCTTAATTGTCACGTATTACCACAGCTGATTTTTTTTTTTTAAGTGTATGGTCATAGTGGTTTCTGAAATTGACTAGTACTAGCTTAGGTTAGTGTGAATAGGTAAAATAAAGGTACAGAAAAACCAGAGTGAGATAGGGCCAGTGAGAGGAAAATAAAGTGCTTGTGGAAATTTAGCAGAAGCTTCCTGTGAGATGGTAGAAAATGGTAAATGAATGAATGAAGTGGATTTAAGAAGAGTCTTGAATGTCGTCAGTGATTTATTTCTGTTAAGGGATTATGAGGGGACAGTGTTCTCAATGACAAGAATACTTTCCAGAATAGAAAAGTGAGAAAGTTCAGAGTATTTTAAACATGGAGAAAGTTCAGCCTGTTGAAAAGATATGGGGTAAGGGAATAGGAATGATAAGCATAAAATACAAGTTGGGGCCATTTATGGCCATTCCAATAAGAGGCGTTTGTATTTAATAATGGTATGAGGAAGATTATTCACCCAGTGTTGTATGAAGTGAAAGAATTTGGGAGCCATTCGGGTGACTGATAGTTTTGTTTATAATAGTATTTAAGTTTTATATATTTGTTTTGTCCATTAAAAGAATGGAATTTCTCCATAAGTCTTATTTGCCTTTATAAGTTTTATTCACTTTTGTATTATCCATGCTTATATGCCAAATAATTAATATTTTACTTAATGAGTGATTGAAATAAGGAGACGAGTTTGTAGAGTGGTGATGATGACTATGATGACAACAAAGCAGCAGTCACTAAGTTGTGCAGTATTTACTACATTAGACACTCTGCCAAACTCATAATTCCCAACAACAAACTTTTGAGATAGGTAACAATGTTAATTTTCTTTTTTATAGATATGAAAACTATGGCATAGAAGTTTACAGCTTGTACAACTAATATAGTTAGTAAAATAGACCTGAATGTGAACCCATGTAGTCTGGCTCCCAAGTCTGCTCTTGACTGCTATGCTCTGCTCCTTAAGCAAGTTAGCCTGGGTAAGATGAAAAGGAATAAAGTCTAAACTGAGCTTAATGGCTGTAGGAATGGAGGGATATGGGAAGTAATATTTGTGATGCTGAAGGAGTAAAATCTATATGGCTTGGATCTGATTGGTCATGGTACGGCAAGGGAAAGGTACATTTTAGGTGGTGGATGGTTATAGGGTGTCTTAATATGGACATGGTACCATAATACAAGCAGGGAATGGAGGAAAAGCTGATTTGTGAGCATAATAAAAAGGAGGAACTGATGGGTTTGATTGTAATCACATTAAGAACAGTGGAATGGGAAACATTTAGAGGTAGGTAGAAATGTGAATCCAGAATATGAGATAGGTCAAGATATATGTATATTTGATCCAAATAAATGAAACTATTCATATTTTAAAAGCTTGTAAAATGAGGAGTTTTTTTTTTTAATCTTCATAGAGGATATATTTGATTTTTAGGGAGAGTGGGAGAGGAGGGAAGGAGAGAAAGAGAGAAACAGTGTGAAGTGAGAGAGGAACATCAATCTGTTACCTCCCCATACATGCCCCAACAGGGGATCGAACATATGTGCCCTGGTCAGGAATTGAACCCACAACCTTTTGGTGCACAGATGACACTCCAACCAACTTAACCACACAGCCAGGGTGAGGAGATTGTTTTGATAGTAAAGAAGATATTGAAAGAGTTGTCAGATAGACTTAAGTGATGAGGCTTAGCTTGGACTGGAGGTATTGGCATATTAGACATAATGTTTGAATCATATTTTACCTCTTGCCTCCAAACAAGCTTTGGTGGGTTTTTTTTCCCCTTTAAACATTACTGTTGGCTCTAATTATTCTGACAAATAGTGATCCTCTTTTAGTCTTTATTTTTCTTTCCTTACTTGCATCTCAGTTCAAATCTAGCACTTAGTTTTGGCTTTATAATGAAGCTAAACTTCCTTTGTCTTGTATGAATCACACAGTATCTCTTGCCTTGGGTATCTTTTACATGGTTTTATTTTTTTTTATTTCACTTTTATATTACTAGTTGTCATAAATATATGTCTTATTGCAAGCCTCTACTGTGTCTGAAAACTTATCTCTGTTTTTTGTACTTACTGTTCTTCCCATGATGCCTTAATACGGTTTCTTGAATGCAGTGAAATAGTAACCATGTGAAATGCTTACTTTTTTTTTTTTACAAACCCAGAGTTTTAAGTGTGAGGATAATGGAATAAAGGTAATATTGTCAACAACTTTTGAGAAAATAAGGACTGATTTGGAAGAAATTCCAATTTTAGTTGCATTGAACACATTATAGTAGTTACATATATATTTATAGGCAGATAAGCATACGAAACTGCAGCATGAGATGTTAATGGAGTAAAAGGACTCTGCTGAAGTCAGGAAAAGGGATAATATTGGATGAGGCATTGAGAAGGGAAGGTAAGGACTTTTATCCCTGGAGGAAGTAAAAGCTTTAATATTAAATATTGAAAATGGATATACTTGTCAATCAGGCAGAGAGAAGTTACAGTGAGCATTAATAATCAGTTATTATTAATTAGCTGATGTAAAGACCAAGTAGAATGTCAAAGTGAGTCACATAGATCCTCTAACGCCTAAAAAGTTAAACAAAATGCCAGCTTCCTTTTTGATGTTGTGGGGTCTGAAGGGAGGGATTGGGCATTGTAAATCCACTCACGCAGCTCCAAGAAACTTTACTTGTTGAGCAGGTCCCTTAATTTTATTGGGGGTTTTTCAGTCAGTCCTTCTGGGAGAGGTGTAATAACATCAGTATAAGAGCTGTTGAGAGTCATGCTACTGACTTCCGACCAATTGTACAAGCTTTGGCAATCAGATAGACACCTGTACTAAATTCTGACATGCCTGTTGTTGACAAATAGCAAGGGAATTTAGGTGTTCCTGGGGAAATACTACAAACTTGTATTGGAGACCTTGCAGCAGGCAAATGTACTGATATTGATCTTCAAGTATGACTAGTATGGCAAAGAAGTCATTAGCAGTGTCCAAGACAACCAGCAAAGTACCATCAGTCTGTGTAATGGATTTAGTCTGTAATAGCTGTAGCTATAACAGCACTAAACTCAGTTAACAGTAATTCATTATAAGCTTCCAGCTTCTGTTAACCTTTTTTCACTGGACTGGCAGAACTTTTGTGTTGAGATATGGACCCTCTTACTATCCTTGGTACATTAGGTTCTTAATCAAGGTTGTGGTTTCCCTTTGTCCTCCTGTAATTCTACTCTGTGTCTGTTTGACCACCAAAAAAAGGGAAGTGATTTGGGGAGCAATTTGCATGTCCATTAGCATTTCCTGATTGAGAGAATATCCTTTGGTGCTTACAGGATAGGTAATTATAAGTACATAACACAAGGGTTTGCAAATCTTTTCTGTAAAGAATCAGAAAAGAAGTATTTTAGTCTTTGCAGACCTCATATAGTCTCTGTCACATATTCTTTCTTTCTTTTTTTTTTTTAAACTAGTCTTTAAAAGTTGTAAAAATTGTTGCCGGCCTCGGTACTATAGCTTACTTACTCCCAATATATCAACTCCTTCTATACCTTGAGATGTATAAGCGGTAACAAAAATACAGCGAGTTGCTGAAAAACCCAGTCTACAAAGTCATGTTAGCTTTCTTACTCCACTGTTAATCTCTCCTGTGTCCTAGTGCCTTTTTCTTCTTTGGGTCTAAGTAGGATAATGATCTGGGTATCTGTGTGACAGAGCCCTAAAAATTTGTATCTCCCCTTTCTCCAAATTCCCCAGCATACTTGGATGGGTGTAAATGGTCAATAATTGACTCCTCTGTGAGGACAGGGAAATCTCGTCCTCATCTCCATTCATTTTTCCTCTTAAAGCAACTGAGGTTGCCTTAAAGGGTGGGGAGGTTAAGGAAGAGTGAGAGATAGTGAGAGTACAGAGTGGTTCCACACCATTAAATTTGCTTTTATATTAACTTTCAATTTGGAAGAGTATGATGGCTGCTTGTGGATCAACCAAGTAAATTTTCCATGTTTTCAGCACTTACAGTGCTCTATATTGTGATATACTCATGGGTGAAACCAATTATTTCAGCCTTGGGAAACCCTTGACTCAGCAGTGAGCGAACTTGTACACTCTGGTCAACTGAATCTTGGCTCACACTCCAAGGACCTATTTTGGAGAGTTCTTCCGAACCTGGGGCATATGCTACCCCATTATTAAGATAATGTCTCAACTTTTCACCCAGTTTCAATAGGATGCTAGTTTCGTAAGTGCTGGAAGAATTTTTCAGGGTGGCATTGTCAATTGTAAGAATTTATCTAGATTTCTCATTTGCCAGTGGGTCACCTTCATCAGACTGGTTCGTTAGTATTAGAAACACAATCTGGGCATTAAAAGCCTAAATCCCGGTCAAGGCCTCAACTGTAATTTCCTGTGGGGGTTGGTCTGTCTTTGGGAAAACCTGATAGGATCAAAGCTACCTTATAACAACCAGGACCCACTGTAAAAAAATTGTACTGAGATCTTTTACTGTCATCTCCAAGTGAATTTAAGGTTGGCAGGTAGACTGCAGTAGGTGTTGAGCTGTAAGGCAGTCCACCGTTTGCCTTCTTCCTTCACATGCTGTGCCCTGCCTCCTCATCTCCAAGTGAACCAATCGAGTTCTTATGATTTACCTGATTTATGTTCATAGTGGTTGCTTGCCAGGTTCCCTCTTTCATGTTCAGTATAGATGAGTATCTCTGTAACCCTTCTGAAAGGATTTGTAACCTTTTCTTCACTGACGATGAATCCTAGTACTAGTTATTATTATAGTGGGGTGGAACTGAAACCAACTACCAGATCAGTGGGGACGTCCTACCTGGAGGAGGTTTAGCAACCACTGGAACATCATTTGGACAACTGTCTTTGTACGTACAGTAAGTCCTTATTTAACATTGTCAATAGGTTTTGTGACTTTAAGGGAAACGACATATAATGAGACCAGTTTTACCATAGGCAACTTGATATAGACAAGTTCTTGTGGCATAGCATCAACATTATAATGAAATAATGTTGAACTGAACCACATTATTCAAGGACATGCTGTATTTCCAGTACATAGTCTCCTATCTCTCCTCAATTCCTCCTCATTGTCAGGCAATAAAATGGAGCACCATTTTCTGCTTAATTGACCATAAGATACGCTCACTATATTTGTTACCCATTCCCATAGATGTCCCTTAAATCCCATTAATTGGCCTGTGACACCCTTATCTTCCCTTTCGCAGAAAGCCATTCCACTAACAGCATCACATTCTCATCGTGAAACTGTTGAGAACTATGAAAGAATTCTGTGATTTTACCCTACTTATATGGTAACCAGTTAGGAGATAGGGGAATTCTGTGTTCCCCTAAAACCCAGTTTCTATAGGGTAATGCAGAGAGGGCCAGATAATATCTGCTCATAGAGCCTTTTGCATTGCAAGAAAGGAACCCTGAGCTTAGAGCACCAGAATCTTTTGTAATGGACAGTAAGCATGGCTACCCTTTGCTCTTAAGACAGATGCTCTGATAGTCCAGAACAATGGGCAAGTCATTGCCTCACTTCACTTGAAAGACATGCAGAAACAGTAGAGACATATAAAATTGTCTCCCAATGCATAGCAATTATCAAATTATGTTAGGTTTAATACAATGTTTATTTTTTATTCACAATTAAGTCCAAAACAGTGGTTTGCTTGGTTCTTAAAAGTTTTGAGTACTGCTTTTGGTCATTTCCATGTTATCAGGGGGAAAAAAATGTGTTATTTTCCTCCCAGTTTCTGCACTTTATTCATAATTGTCATTTTATTGTTTTGCTTTGCTCTGCTAAGTCACTTGGCTGTTATTGGACAAGATACAAACAATAGGATACATTTTCTTTTGTTTTAATAATTTTTTTTTCAATTACAGTTGATATACAATATTATATTAGTTTCAGGTATACAACCCAGTGATGAGATATTTATATAACTTGTGAAGTAATCACCCCAATAAATCTAGTGCTTGTGTGACACCATACTAGTTATTATGATATTACCGACTATATTCCCTGTCCTGTCCTTTACATCCCCATGACTATTCTATAACTACCAATTTGTAGTTTCTTTCTCTGTGAGCCTGTTTCTGTTTTGTTTGTTAATCTCAGTTTGTACTTAATCCCTTCACATCTCCCTTCTCCCCATTTCTTCCTCCCATCTGGCAACTGTCAAAATGTCCTCTGTGTCTGTGAGTCTCTTTATATTGTGCTTGTTCATTTGTTTTAGGTTCCACATATAAGTGAATTCAGAAGGCATTTGTGTTTTTCTGTCTGACTTATTCGATACAGCATAATGCCCTCTAGGGCTGTCCATGTTGTTGCAGATGGCAATATTTTATCCTTTTCTATGGCTGAGTCATTCCAATGTATATATTCACCACTTCTTTATTTATTCATCTAATAGTGGACACTTAGGTTGCTTCCTTATCTTGGCTATTGTAAGTAATGCTGCAGTGAACATATACATATATATGTCTCTTTTATTTAGTGATTTGGGTTTCTTCAGATAAATAACCAGCAGTGGAATGCTAGGTCCTTCTTTGTCTCTTTTTATAGCCTTTGCAAAACAGGTGTGCTTGGTTGACAGCTTTCTTCCAAGCTATGAATCAGGAACTTGGGTTCCTTTTACCTTGTGACTCCGCCTTCTTTAGTGTTCCTTCTTTAATGTTGCTTTCTAACCTCCATGCCCATTTGTGTTAATCTCTGGAAGAGGAAGGAACATGAACACTAGATAGTTGGGGCTATTAAGAACCAGGCCTAGAGGTGACAGACATTATTTTTCTTTCAGATCTCATTTGGCTAGAATCCAGTTAAATGGCCATATGTAACTTCAAAGGAAACTGGGAAATGTCTAGTTATATCGTGAAGAAGGAAAAGAAACGGGTTTGGTTGACAGCTAACTGACAGTCTCTACTTCATTTTAGTCCATTCTTTTTCTTGAGCTATGTGTAATTATAAAAAAAAACAGTTAAACAAAGCAGAACATTTTTTAAAAATGCAAGTTTAATTTTTATTTTTTACTTTTATTTTTTAGTTCTTACACGAGGATATGTTTATTGATTTTTGGAGAGATGAAGGAGCGGGGTAGAGAGAGATAGATTATCAGTATGAGAGAGAAACATCGATTGGTTGGTTCCCATACATGTGCCAACTGGGCATCAAACCCGCAACCTAGGCATGTACTATGACTGGGAATCAACCTGCAACAGTTAGTGTGTGGGATGATGCACTCAACCAACTGAGCCATGCAGCCAGGGCTAAAATGCAACTTAATTTTTTTAAAAACCCACTCCAGAATCTACCATCTAGAAGTGGTCATCATTACTACTAAGTAAACATTCCAGATGCTTTTTCTATACAGAGATAAAGAGGATGGTTTGATTAATAAAAATTATCTTGTTAAAATGATATAATGCTGTTATTTATTTTTTTAATATTAAGCTCAAGTTTACTTGGCTATTTAGAGGAAAGAGAAAGTGACTATAATGTTATTGAGCTTCAAATACAATTTCCCCTTTACAAGAGATAATATTTCTTTAAATGTACCTTTAAACTGAATAAGAGATTATAAAACAAAAAAAACATATTGAGAGGTAAGACTGCCTTCCTAGTTTACTTTTTAAAAAAGATTGTGTTCATTTATTTTTAGAGAGAGGGAAAGTGAGGGAGAAAGAGAAGGAGAGAAACATCAGTTGGTTGTGTGAAACATCAGTTGAGAACACCCCTGGGCCCAAAACCCAGGAATGTACCCTGACTGGGAATCCAACCGGCCCCACACATCCAAATCCACTGAGCCACACCAGTCAGGGCATGTCTTTCCAGTTTAGAGGCTCTTAGCTGTTACAGAATATTGCTAAAGCAATAGGCACAATTGACTCTTTTGAATAAGAAGTTCAGAGGCTAGGTTTTTCTAATATTGGCCAATTCAACAATGGTAAAGGCATATTTTCTTTCATGGCTCTTTTGGCTTTTCTAGGCATGGTTGCCAGGTCACTGTAGTCATTCCAAGGCTTATGATGCGCATGCAGTTAATCATCTAATGGTAGGAAGGGAGTATTGTTTTAAGAGAGAAAACAGGAAAGTTTCTTTTCTCTTTTATTATCCTGATCTAAATCTATCCCAGACCTTAAACAGTCAGTGGCTAAAGAGAATAGATTTATCTTAATTGACTTAGATATACTCATATTCACCTCTGGGCTGGAGTATGAGGCCACTTTTATGAGGATATGAGAGAGTGATTAGCTAAAGAAAACTACGGACTTTGTCTGCAAGGAAGGGATTTGTGTGTAATTACTTTTTGGTGGCAAATTATGATGTTTTGACTACATACTTCAAAATCTATATTGAGTTCTTGCTATGAAAGGATAATAACCTTCTCATGCTCCTCTCATTTCCTGCTATCCAGTTTGTGTGTTTTTAAAGACATTCATATTTTTCAGATTTGTGACACTATCTTATGTAAACATAATCCTCAGAGTTAATTAGGTATTTGTTCTGTATTTAATTTAAATTTGTTAGATGGTCACTACCAGTCCTTTTACCATCTTCACTTAATTTCTTCATATTATCTCTTAAATTGGCTCGGTGAACTTTTTTCAAGAATAAGTTCTTTCGGCCTGTATTCTCTGAGTTTTTGTTCATAATGGAAAGTGTTTCCTTCTTGCCTTAATTTTCCAACTATGTCTTGACTGTAGGTAATATCATTGGGTCACACTTTTTCCCCCCTAAGAATTTAAACAGTGGGCCTGGAGTATTTCTATGGAGAAGACTAAAAGCAGTCTCCCTCTTTTCTCCCCCTCACTCCGCCACCCTGCCTTACACACACATTTTCTCTTTTGCATTCTATTAAGTTTAATTCCAATTAAGTGTTACTGTTACACATTTTATAACAGTATTTTTCAGAATGTTTTTTTTTCCGTTTTTATTTTGTGACCTTTTACAAAGTTTGAATACATCTTCTGTTCCCCATTCACTAAATTTGCTACTTTAGGGACACAAGTTATCCTAATGTTTGATTATCTTTGTTTCCTGTAGTTCCTCTCTAATTGCTTTGATGGCTGCTGTTTTTTTCATTTGTATCACTGATTATATTATGCCTGTCTTTTAGCAGTATTTTGATTTTTAACAATGTATATTTTTTCCCTTGCTGTTTCTATTTTATTAATTCTGTTTTAGCTTTTAAATTACTTTGGTTCTGCATTTCTGAGGGAATTTTTAAAAACCTTTTTCTGTTTAATATCTTGTTTTTGAGCTTTGTTTGAACTTATGTTCACATTAAGTTTTATTCAGCATGGGCAGTTTTGAGAGATATCTTTATGCTAGATTGAGATTTTTGTTTATCTTATGCATGCTATGCTCTTTATATTGTTTATTTTGGAGGCGTAGTCTCTTTGCCATGCAACTTTTTTTATCACCTTGCTCATGTTTGGAAGGCTCTTTTTAGACATTTACTATACTATAATTTAGGTAATTTCTTGAGTAATCCAGGGTGGGGGAGGAAGAAACTTTCGTCTGCTCTCAAGGTTTTTTGGCTGGTGTTACAATCAAATAGATACGAGACATTAGCAAGAAAAAATGACCAAGTTTAATACATACATATGTATGGCAACCACTTATACATGAGAGAGTCATAGACCCCACCCATACGAATAAGAGGCATAGAGATACAAAAGGGACAAATGGGTGTATAAGACATTCTAAGCCAGGGATGAGGTAAGGAGCTTTGGGGTCTTCAAAGGGTCATTCCAGGATGATAAGAACAGATGTTTAATAAATAGAAGTTTACTTTGTCTTTTAGATAGGTCAAAAGAGCTTATCTCTGATAATCTCCTATTAGGGAGAAGGCCCCTAATTCAAGTTCTTCTAGGTAGTTAAGGGAGGGGATAAAGTTTCTCTTGAGTCAGAGGCTAAAGTTGCCTTTAGCTCGAAACAGTCCTTGTACCAGAGACACATCTTGGGCTGACTCACTCTGAATCCCCACAACTGCCTTTTCCCTTTCTGATTTTCTTACTTTAGAAAAAATAGAAGTCTTCCTTTCATAAAGTTAAAGACTTTTAAATGTTTTCTTCCAGCTTCTTAAATTATTTTAATCTTTAAGTAACTCTTTAAAATAGTCCACATAGATTTTGTATAAGATACTTTTCCCAAATTACTAACTAGTTTTTCTACCACCATTAAGTAATTTCAGTCTTCCTCTGTGGATTTGGAATCCCTTCTTTATCACGTACTGAATATTTATATAAAATTTAACCTTTTCCTGGGATTTTCTTTTGCTCTGTTGATCTATTAAAATCAGTGTCTTTAGTGAATGTCATTAGACTGCTTTGATTCATATTTTATAGGCCAGTAATGGGTATACAGTTTATTCACAGTCTGTTTCCCTGAACATTTGCAATCCTCATGTCAGAACACATTTCTTGATACATCACACAGGACCAGAGTTCTGTATTATTCCATGATGAGTTCCATATATTTACATTCTCATACATGTATGTGTGCATACTTTGCCTTTTACTTTCCAAATTTTCCAAGTTTTTGAGTTTGTTTACCTTGTTAATCAGGGTCATTCACTATTAAATTATCCCAGCTCTTGTACTCTTTCAGAATAAAGCCCAGTATGGGAAGTAGAATATACAAAAGACAGAAGAGCCTCCTTTATTATCTTCATTGGAGAAAATATTGTAGAACTAATAGACCAGGATCATTTGAACCTCATACTCATAAATTAGATTGTATACTTACTTTGGTGTGTACCAAAAAAACCCTTAATGTGTGTTACTTTTAATTTGTACTTTCTTTATGTCCCATGACCCAGTTCCCAGTTGCGAGTTCTAGTCTAGTTTTGCTTTACTGTTGCTTGATAAACCACCCCACAACTTTTAGTGGCTTGAGGCAGGGCACAGCAGGAACAATTAATCTTCCACATAATATCAACTAGACTTACTCATGAGGCTGCATTCAGCCGGTGGCTGGTTGGATGGTTCTAGATCATCTTATTCTTGTGTCTGACCATGATGGTACTGGCTGTAGGCTGGGGTACATCAGAATGTAGGATTTCGTTCTTTACTTGGCCCGTCAGGAGAGTGTGAACAGATTTTTTACATGCTGGCTGGGATCCAAGGGAGCAAAAATGGAAGCCGTGCAAGACTCCTTAAAGGTCTGGGCTCCTGAGCTTGCACAGTATCACTTCTGCTACATCCTCTTGGCTAAAGCAAATCACAAGGCTAACCCAGTTTCATAGGAGTGGAGAAGAGGGTATCTTATGATGAGAGGAGCAGCGACATCTTAGTACAAAGAAATGGCATGATTCCTTGGTGGTGGTTATTATGATTTGTCACAATTAAAAATAACTTTAGAGTAAGAAAGTTTCTTTCAAAAAACTGAATAAAAACTGCTTGTAGTGTCTTACATTCTCTGTAGCTAAAGTATTAATATTGTAGTCAAGAAATATGTAATTACATCAGGAATTAAAGGCAAAAAGTGGCAGTGCTTGTGTATTATAGTAAAACATCTATCTTTAATTTTTATGCTTTTTGATTTGTTGGTATGTAATCTCTTTTAGGACAGGGCCAGTGATACTAACCTTTCATTCTTTGAACAGATTTTTTTAGTTCTCCGAATGGTTAGTTTTAAGTACTATGAGAAATAAGTTGAATTCACTCTTTAAATAGTAGTAAACTTCACAGTGCCAATACAGATTCGTAGTTACTGATTCAAACAATTGAGAACAGTGTGGTTAAAATTTTCTGACGCTGAAGTTGGGCTCCTTATACATAATTAATTTCTTAATATTTGAAATTTTTCTTAAATTCAGTTAATCAGTTTTAGGACCTCATAATGAATCAGCACACCAAAACTTTAATTTTGTTAGTGATAACTGAATCATCTGTTTTCTTAATAAACCTAGGAGGATTTTTGTCCCCTTGTTTCTAGTTCGTGGGCCATAGAATTTAATGCATGTTGACGGAGAATCTGACACTATTTTGAAAGTGCGTGTCAAAGTGCAATGTTGATTTTACATTTCCATTTACAAAATGTACACAGAAGTATTGTTTTTAATGAGAAAAAAATAGTTTGCCAGGTATAAATGTAGCAAATAATTATAGGCTTCAGTTGTTTATATATTATTTTATGTTCATGGGTAAGGAAGCTGGAGTTATTTTAAGATAACTAATATTAGTATTATATATTTCAATATATAGTCATGCTATAATGTAAATATATTACTAGTATTACTTTATGAAATAATATGATTGTGACTCTAAACACAATTATTAAAATCTTATCTTTAGTGTGTATGTGTGTTATAATTTAAATTGGATTTTACTTGTATTCATTTTTAGAAATATAAAGAAAAGGACAAACACAAGCAAAAACACAAGAAGCAGCCAGAACCATCACCTGCATTGGTTCCTTCCTTGACTGTAACTACAGAAAAGGTAAGTTTTATATACCATTATTAGTTTTATATAATAACCAATTATGCACTGACTTTTTATCTTTAAGAAGTATTTTCATTCCCAGTGTTCTGGTTCCTTCTAACTTTTCCAGCCTCTATAACCCTACATCAGGCACTTTGGCATTTCCATTTCTTAGTCCTTAATCTACTTTCTGTTTATACCATACTTGGTTGTAAAGAATGTTTTAAGTAAAAATAACCAGTGGGAAACATCATTGAGGTTAGAATTTGGGCTGTGATGTAGGCTTCATCCACCGGTGATTTTTGAATTCTGGCTTCACCACTTACTGCTTGAGCTCTAAGGACAGAGAGTTAATTTACCTCTTTGTAACTTGGTTTCATTATCTGTAAAGTGAGGGAAATAATTATTGGAATTGAATGAGATAATATATGTAAAGCAGTTAGAACAATGTCTGGTTCATAGGAAATACTACTTCATAAATATTGAATATTATCAAGAATATTATCACATGGTTAAATATAAAAATAAATGGAGACAGGGACAGGTGGCTGGGGCAGAGTAAGCAAGGGTGGTGGTGGGGAGTAAAGTAGGATATAAGACCAGATGAGGAGCCAAATGTGCAGGGCTGTGTAAGCCAGTGGAAGTACTTTGTTTTTTTAGTTTGAGTGAAAAGTGAGCCATTGGAGGTTCTGAACCTAGATATAACATTGTCTGACTGAGGTTTTTTTAAGAACCTCTGGCTACTTTGTTATAGATAGTAGACTGTAATGTAGAGAGTCAAGAATGACAGTAGGGAGACCATTAGGAGGTTATTGAAACAATCTAGAGAGAGAGAGAGGGGTAACATGGAGGGTGGTAAGAGGTGATTAGACTTTGAATGAATACATTTTAATGGTTTTAAATTTATGTAGAAGTGTTATAAATTTGAAAGCTAAACCTGCCTTTTTCCTTTCTGATGTCTTACTATGTTTTTCTTTTTTCCTTTTTTTTATTGTTGTTCAGTTACAGTTGTCCCACCTTTTTCCCCATTGCTCCCCACTGCCTTGTCCCTCCCCCAACTCCCACATTCAGTACCCCCCCCCCATTGTCTGTACCCATGAGTCTTCTATTCATGTTCCTTGGTTTGCCCCTTCCCTGTGTTTTTATGCTTAGCAAAGTCTTTCCTTTCTTAAAGTTAGATAAAGACTTTTAAAAAAATTTTCTTTCAGCTTCTTAGATTATTTTGATATTAAGTAACTCTTTAAAGTAATCCATCTAGATTTTGTTTTATTTTCTGTAAGATACTTTTCCCCAAATTAGTAACCAGTTTTTCTAGTACCATTATTGGTAATTTCAGTCTTTGCCTGTGGAATTGGAATCCCTTTTTATCATGTACTAAATATTTATATAAAATTTAGCCTTTTCCTGGAATTTCCTTTTGTTCTGTTGACCTATTAAAATCAGCCAGTGTCTTTAGTGAGTATCATTTGACTGCTTTGGTTCATATTTTACAGACTAATAATGTGAATATAATTTAATCACAGTCTGTTTCCCTGAACATTTGCAATCCTCATTTCAGGATACATGTCACAGGACCAGAGTTCAGTATTATTCTATGATGAGTTCCATATATTTACATTCTCACACATGTATGTATGCATACTTGCCGTTTACTCTCATGTGTTTTCCAAGTTTCAGAATCTGATCACCTCTCATCAACTGACTTGAAACGGGGGGTAGTGTCATAATCAGGCTAGCCCTCGTAGATTTAAGACAAATAATCTGATGAGACCTTGAGTGGTTGGAGAGGGATAGGTAGTTGGATGGTAGAAGACCTTAGTTACAGATACCTTTTGGGAGAACACTGTCATTTTGGATCAGTACACTCTTTTTATCTTCTGTTGTGGAGACAGGGATAGGTCAGAGAATGTGAAGCTGAGGGGTACTCTGAGCTGTGGGGCGTCTTTTAGACCCCATGGTTCATATTAGTGGAGCACATTTAAATTGCAAATCACAGGTAAATCACTACTGTAATTTTTAAAACCTGTAATACATAACCAGTTTTGATTTTACATTTTTGAAATTTGCATTTGCCATTTTTCATACCTTAATACAAAACTCCATTTTATTCTTTATTAACTTAAAGTTCCTTATACCAGTCTTAAAATTTTCAGTTGCACTTTTCCTTTTAACTAACTTCTAACCTCTTCTGTCTCTAAATGTTTTTAAAATTAGAAATTAGCGACAGATGTCTTGATGTCTCACATTACTGAGGTGTCACTGTAATCTTTTAAATACTACAACTGTAATTTCTCAGTGTAGTATTTTCACACCAGCCTTTGATAACCATGGTTCTGGACCACTGGTGATACATACATATATAAAAATTGCTAGGAACAAAGTAGGACTTCATATTAAGCATTAACATTGTTACCAGGAGACAATTAACATTGTCTCCTTTTCAATATGTTTACCCTTTATTTCTTCTTCTTGTCTGACCATAAATATATATGTCTTTTCTAGGAAACAAAGCTTGATGTTTCTCTCGTGAGGGAGGGGGATAGGTTTTAGGTAAAACAGGATTAGATGGAGCAGATGGGATTAGATATCTGCAGAGACTTGATACTTTAATAATTTCCTTTTCTTTTATTTTTTAAAAGATTTTACTTATTTTTAGACAGAAAGGAAGGGAAGGAGAAAGAGAGGGAAACATCAGTGTGTGGCTGCCCCTCATGTGCCCCCCACTGGGTACTTGGACTGCAACTCAGGCATGTGCCCTGACTGGGAATCGAACTGGTGACCCTTTGGTTTGCAGGCCGGCGCTCAGTCCACTGAGCCACACTAACCAGGGCTGATACTTTAATAATTTAAAGGATTAAATTATTGAATATGGTAATCCTTTAATATCATAAAAACAAGAAAAGGCAGCAGGAAAGGAGGCTCATCTTGTGTTTGTAGGTGGTGCAATTGCTTCCCTTGATTTCCTCAGTTTAGTCTTTCTCATCACTTCAACTCTTATTTCCTTTTTATAATACTAGTACAAGGGGATATTGCCAAAGAAAGATAAGGAAAGTCTTAGCTCTTGACCTTTTTTAAAAAAACATTATTTTTTTTACTTTTCAGTTATACTCAACATTCAATATTATATTAGTTTCAGGTGCACAGTATATTAGTTAGACATTTATGTAACTTAGGAAGTGATCCCTCTGATAACTTAGCACTCAACTGTGAACAGATTTCTTTGATGTCAGTGATATGTTTCTGAAAAAAAATTCCCAGATGTGTGCCACAGTTAGGTTGTATTTTTAAATTTGTTGCAAATTTGAACCTGATACCTTATTAGAAGTCATTTTATTTAACACATTTCTTTTTATCATTACTAGAAGGCTTAATAGTTGTTCTGACCTTGATTGTGAATAGCTCACAGTCTTTAATCTTAAAAATTTTGGAGTGATTTAACTTTCAGTACAGTATTTCTTTTTAAAATATTTTATTGTTTATGCTATTACAGTTTTCCCAATTTTTCCCCCTGTGCCCCCTCCACCTGGGCTCCAATGCCTCAGGCAATCCCCACACTGTTGTCCATGTTCATGGATCATGCATATATGTTCTTTGCCTAACCCCTTCACCTTCTTTCAATCAGTCCCCATCCCCCCTCCCCTTTTACAGCTGCCTCTGATTATGTTTTGTTCGTTAGTTTATTTTGTTCATTAAATTCCGCATATAAGTGAGATCATATGGTATTTGTCTTTCGCTGACTGGCTTATTTCACTTAGCATAACAGTCTCCAGGTCCATCCATGCTGTTGTAAAAGGTAAGAGCTTCTTCTTTTTTACTGCTGAGTAGTGTTCCACTGTGTAAATGTGTCACAGCTTTTTTATCCACTCATCTACTGATGGGCACTTAGGCTGTTTGCCGATTTTGGCTATTGTAAATAATGCTGCTACGAACATAGAGATGCATATATTCCTTCGAACTGATGTTTCGGGATTCCTAGGATATAGTCCCAGATGTGGAATCGCTGGGTCAAAAGGCAGTTACCTTTTTAATTTTTTTGAGGAAATTCCATACTGTTTTCCATAGTGGGTGCACCAGTTTGCATTCCCAGCAACAGTGCACTAAGGTTACCTTTTTTCCATATCCTCTCCAGCGTTTGTTGTTTGTTGATTTATTAATGGTGGCCATTTTGGCGGGTGTGAGGTGGTATAGTGGTTTTAATTGCATCTCTCTGATGGCTGCTGACATTGAGCATTTTTTCATATGTCTCTGGGCCATGTGTATGTCCTCCTCGGAGAAGTGTCTATTGAGGTCCTTGGCCCATTTTTAATTAGGTCATTTGTCTTCCTGGTGTTGAGTTGTATAAGTTCTTCATATATTTTGGAAATTAAACGCTTATCCAATGTATCATTGGCAAATATTTTCTCCATACAGTGGATTCCCTTTTCATTTGATGATAGTTTCTTTAGCTGTGCAGAAGCTTTTTAGTTTGATGTAGTCCTATTTGTTTATTTTTTCCTTTGTTTCTCTGGCCCTAGGCGATATGTGGGCAAAAATACTCCTTGAGATGTCTGAGATTTTACTATATTTTCCTCTAGGATTTTTATGCTATCGTGACTTATTTTTAAAACTTTTATCCATTTTGAGTTTATTCTGGTTTATGGTATAAGCTGGTGGTCTGGTTTCTTTCTTTCTTCCTTTCTTTCCTTTCTTCCCTTTCTTCCCTTTCTTGTCCCTTCCCTTCCCTTCCCTCCCCTCCCTTCCCCTCCCCTCCCCTCCTCCCCCTCCCTTTCTTCCCTTATTTCCTTCTTTCTTTTCTCGTACCAGTCCAGTTTTCCCAACAGCATTAGTTGAAGAGACTGTCTTTACTCCATTGCACTATCTTGCCTCCTATGTTAAATATTAATTGACCATAAAGGCATGGGTTTATTTCTGGGCTCTCTCTTCTCTTCCATTGATCCCTATGTCTGTTTTTATGCCAGTACCATGCTGTTTTAATTACAGGCCTTATAGTATAGTTTGATATTAGGTACTGTGATCCTTCCAACTCTGTTCTTTTTTCTCAAGATTGCTGAGGCTATTCAGGGTCTTTTTGGTTCCATATAAATTTTTCAAATATTTGTTCTAGATCTGTGAAATATGCCACTGGATTTTAACAGGAATTACATTAAATTTACAGATTGCTTTGAATAGTATAGACATTTTAATGATATATTATGTTCATGGATTGGAAGAATTATGCTTCCACTCACTCATATCTTCTTCAGTTTCTTTCTTCATTGTCCTATAATTTTTGGAGAATAGGTCTTTTACCTCCTTGGTTAAATTTAATCCCAGGTACCTTATTTTTTTGTTGTTGTTGCAATAGTAAATGGGATTGTTTTCTTAGTTTCTTTCTGATAGTTGATTATTGCTGTGTAAAAATATGATTAACTTCTGAGTATTGATTTTGTGTCCTGCTACTTTACCAAATTCATTTGTTAGGTCTAGTAGTTTTTTGGTGGAGTCTGTAGGGTTTTTTATGTACAATATCATGCCGTCTCTGAATAATGACAGTTTTGCTTTCTCCTTTTCGATATGTTTGCCCTTTATTTCTTCTTCTTGTCTGATTGCTGTGGCTAGGACTTCCAGTAGTATGTTGAATAAGAATAGTGAAAGAGGGTATCACTGTCTTGTTTTTAAGGGAAGCACTTTCAGATTTTGCCCATTGAGGATGATGTTGGTTTTAGATTTTTTGTATATGGCTTTTATTATGTTGAAGTGTGTTCTCTCTATTCCCACTTTTCTTTTCATCATAAATGGGTACTGGATTTTATCAAATGCTGATTCTGCATCTATTGATATGACCATGTGATTTTTATCTTTCATTATGTTTATGTAATGTATCACATTTATTGACTTGGGAATGTTGTACTAACCTTGCATCCCCGGGATAGATCCCACTTGATCATGGCATATGATCTTTTTAATGTATTGCTGGATCTGGTTTGCTAGTATTTTGTTGAGAGTTTTAGCATTTATGTTCATCAGGGATATGGCCTGTAATTTTCACTCTTTGTTGTGTCTTTACTTGGGTTTGGAATTAGGATAATACTGGCTTTGTGAAAGAGCTTGGGAGTTGTCTTTCCTCTTGAATTTTTTGGAGTAGCTTGAGAAGGAGAGGTGTTTGTTCTTCTTTGAATGATTGGGAAAATTCACCTGGGAAACCATCTGGTCCAGGACATTTGTTTGCTTGGAGTGTTTTGATTACTACCTCAATTTTACCAGTTGTTATTTGGTCTGTTCAGGTTATCTGCTTCTTCCTGATTTGGTTTTGGAAAAGTGTATGTTTCTAGAAATTTGTCCACTTTGCCCAAGTTGTCTATTTTTTTGACATACAGTTATTCACACTATTTTCTTACAGTCCTTTGTATTTCTGTAATATTTGTTGTTATTTCTCTCTCATTGCTGATTTAATTTATTTGGGTCCTCTTTTTTCCTTGTTGAGTTGTGGTAAAGATTCATCAATTTTGTTTACTTTTTCAAAAAACCAGCTTCTGGCTTCATTGATCTTTTGATCTTTTGATTTTTTTTTTTTTTGTCTTTATATCATTTATTTCCACTCCGATCTCTATTATTTTCCTCCCTTTACTCCCCCTGGGCTTTGTTTGTTGTTATTTTTCAGCTCTTTTAGGTGTAGGGTTAGATTCTTTATTTGAGATTTTTCTTGCTTATGACGTAGGCATGTAAAACTATGAACTTCCTTTCCTCTTGGTGATGCTTTCACTGTGTTCAGGTTTTGGGTTGTTGTGTGTTCATTTCCATTTGTTTCCAGGTAGTTTTTGGTTTCTTCCTTGATGTAATTGATAACCTATCAACAGCAAAAGATCCGAGAATAAGGAAAAAGAGAAATGTAATAGTAAAAGAAAAAATAGGAGAATACCAAAGGAAAAATAAAGATTATGAGAGAAGGAAGAGAAACACAAAGAAGAAATAAAAAGAAATTGCAAAAAAAAAAAAAAGAAAGAATAAAATATATGAAGAGACAAAAAATATAGAGTAAGAAAAGAGTAAAGTAAGATACATGAGAGAAAAATAGAAATAAAAAAGGAAAAATAAAAAAATAAAAAGGCTGTGAAAAAGAAAAAATAATGAAAATAATGAAAAAGAAGCAAGTTGAATTCATGTTAGCAGAGTTTAGTGCCTACCTGCTGGATTCTCCGTTTATACTTGCTCCAGCGTTGTCTGAAGCCATGTAAACCAATGTAAGATGCTGTCCACATCTGGTCCTTGGCAGCCTGTTTGAAGCTCCAAGGGATCCAAATTTTGTTGCTATCTTTGCCAGGCTTGGCTGCACACGGGAGGGACCACGCTGTGCTGCAAGGCTGGCCCAGGGATAGGTCAGCAAACGTGTCAAGACACTCCAGGATCTGCCTCCACCTGCCTCTGCCTGCCAGCCTGCTATCAGTCTTAGTTGCTGAACCAACTGTATATGAAAGGGCTTCTGGCAGATTTGGGAGAATGAGATTTCTGGATCTTTTCGTGGTGGGGATATGCCATTCATGCATCAGGAAAGATGTTGGGTGTACCAACATTAAGATTTTGATCTGAATGATTCCACCATTCTCCTGTAGATGTGATGTACCAGTATATTTTTTAAAGTTTTTTTTCTCTTTTTGTACCAAAGATTTGATAGATTTTCTTCTGTCTTTTGTCCTTGCAGAATTTTTAAGGAGGATGGTACATGAGGACCTAATGCTAAGTATATCTTTTAAATTAGCTGTTTAATTTTATACTGTTTCTCTAAGACTTTTTCATCATAGAACAAAATTTTTTTCTGTAAAATAGTTAATTGATTTTTAAAAAGATTTGATTTATTTATTTGTTTCTAAGGAGAGGGGAAGGGAGAGAGAGAGGAGAAGAAACACTGAAGTGTGAGAGAAACATAAATCAGTTCTCTCTTTCATGCCTCCAACCAGGGACCTGGTTTGCAAGCCAGGCCAGACATGTGCCCTGACTGGGAATCGAACTGGCAACCTTTCAGTTTGTGGGAGGACACCCAACCCATTGAGCCACATCTCTCAGGGCTTAACTCATTATTTTTTAATGTTTAATTTTAAAATTTATATATGTTGTTTTAAAGGTTAACTTTTAAGGAAACCTTTACAACTTTTAAGTTATAATGAAATCCACATGTAGATTAACTTACTCTGTTTTTACTCTCTGTTTTCTTTCCCTGTATTATGCAGCAACACAACACATTTGAATGCTAACTCAAGGAATTTTTTAGTAAAATTAATTTTTAAGGGAATATACATGCACAGTAATCTTAAGGCAGTAAAGACATTCAGAAGTTGATTCTATTTGTACCTGAAACTAATACAAAGTAATGTAGAATGCAAACTAATTAAAAAATAAAAATATTTTTAAAAGTTGAAAAAATAAAAAGTAAAAAGAAACAAGTTTATTATATCATGCAAATTCGACTTTCTGTTAAGCTCTTGAAGTACAGTTGACATATAATAAAATACGCATATTTAGAATAAAAATTTTTTATGAATTTGTGAAACCAACAGCACAATCAGTAGAAGGAGGAGTTTATTTGTGACTCAGTGCATCCCCTTCTTGTCTTCCTACTCCTACATGTGCCCTGGCCACTATCGTTCTGCTTTCCGTCACTGTAAATTAGTTTACATTTTCTAGAATGTTAGAAGTGGAAACATAGAAGTATGTAAACTTTATCTGAGTTCTTTCACTTAGCTAAATTATTTTGAGATTCTTCCATGTCATGTGTATCAATTTTTCATTCCTTTTTATTGTTGACCACTTTTTTGTTGTATGGACATACCATAATGTGTTATCGATTTAACAAGCGATGGATATTCAGGTTGTTTCCAGTTTGGGGCTATTACAAATAAACAGCTAGAACATAATAGAAGTGTTTGCACGGACACAATGCTTTTTCTAAAGAATGGAATTTAGCTGGGTCACAGGTAGGTGTATCCTTAATTTTTGACACTGTCAAACTGTTTCCAAAGAAGTTGTGCCATTTAACAATTCTACCAGCTGTGTACAAGAATTTCTGTCCCTTTACATTCTCAGCAACACTTTGTATGATCAGTTGTTACTATTTTAGTGTAGTGGATATGTAGTTGGTTTCTCATTATGGTTCTGATTTGTGTTTTTCTTAATGATAAAATTATGTTGAAATCTTTGCATTTGTGTACTTGCTATTTCTTTGTTTCTTTTTTTTTGGTAAAGTATCTATTCCGATCTGTCTACCACTTGTCCTTTTTTATTGGCTTGTTTGTTTTCTTACTGAGTTTTGTGAGACATATCTTCTTGGTGCAAGTCCTTTGTCAGATACTAAATTTGCAGGCATTTTTACCACTCAGTGACTTAAGCAGACATTCCTAATTATGTTCACTGTATAATTTTTTAAATGATTTCTTCTAGAAGTTTTATATTTTTGTGTTACAGTTTGCTCTATGATCCATTTTGAGTTAATTTTTGCATATGATATGAGTTCTACGTGAAAGTCCACTTACTTGAGTAGAAATGTCCAGTTTTTCCAGAGCCATGTGTGGAACAGCTGTTCTTTCTCTACAGAATTGCCTTCACCCTCGTTTGTTGAAAACTAGTTGATCCTATTTGTATCAGCTTATTTCTGGACTCAGTCTGTTCCATTGATCTGTTTGTCTGTCCTTAACATTAATACCACACTGTGTATAGATTACTGAGCTTTGTAATAACCCTTTATATCAGGTAGTATTCATCTGTAGCTTTTTCTCTTTCTAAGTAGTTTTGGCTCTTCTAGGTTCTTTGCATTTTTATATGAGTTTTAGACTTACTGTCAAATTATGGACTACTAGTATTTTGATTTGAACTTCATTCAGTCTACAGGTCATTTTGGAGGAGAGTTGATATCTTAATTATATTTAGTCTTCTGATCTGTGAATACACAGTTTATCTCTTCACTTAAGTCTTTACTTTAGCAACGAGTATTCAGGTTTTGTCCAGCTTTTTTCAGCTTATTTCCAAATATTTGATGTTTTTTGACATTTTCATAGTCTTTTTTAGTGTCATATTCTGTTTATTCCTTGCTACCATATAGAAATACATTTTTGTAACTTGTATGTTGATCTGGTACCCTGTGACCTTGCTGAACATTTGTGAATATTTCTAGTAACCTATTAATTCCATAGGATTTTCTTCATAGACAATTATGCCAACTAGGAATAAGGCAGTTTTACTTCACCCTTTTCAGTCTGGGTGGCTTTCTGTTCTTATTATACCTGTTAGAACCCTCAGTGCAGTGTTGCTAGAAATGGTGAGTGAGCATCTTTGCTTTGTTCTTGATTTTTGGGGGAATGTGTTTAGTCTTTTAACATTACATGAGGAAGTTTCCTTCTAGCCCTATTTATTAGCCATGAATATTAGATTTTTATCAGATAATTTTTCTACATGTTTTAATACATATATTGGTATGATTTTTTTCTTTTTTAATCTGTTGGTATGATGAAGTATGAGGTCTGTCTGGAAAAAGTCCAGCCATTGTTATAACAAGAAGAGTTTATGCAACACTGATGTAACCAAGGACAGTGGACTGGAATGTGCATGTGTGAGCAATGATGACTTCACTGTACTAGTCAGTGGGGTCAGTAGATACCACTGAGTGAGCATGTGTACTGTGCGGCTGTCGCATTCAAAATGACTGAGCCAGTAGAGCAACAAATCTGCATCGAATTTTGTGTTAAGCTTGAACATTCCTCTTCAGAAACTATTCAGATTATTCAGAAGGCTTTTGGAGATGATGCAATGAGTACAACACAAATAGAAATGTGGCACAAATGCTTCAAAGATGGTTGAGGATATGTTGAAAGTGATCCACATTCTGGAAGACCTACAACAAACAGAACACCTGAGAATATTGAACGTGTTCAGGCTGCAGTCAGCAAAGATCAGAGAACTGTGTGAGGTCCCAAGGTACCTACTTTGAAGGGAATTGAGATGTCACTGTCCTATGCACAGTGTTTCTTGTATCTTGTTTCTTCTTCAATAAATGTCTGTTTTTCATATTTCATGGCTGGATACCTTCTGGACAGACCTTCTATACTGGTTGATTTTTCCAGTTGTTAAACCAAACTTGCATTCCTGGGATAACTCCTATTTGGTCTTGATGTATTACCATTTTTATATATTGTCGAATTCAACTTTTTGATTTTGTAAAGGAATTTTTGCATCTGTATTTATAAGGGATATTGGTTTGTAGTTTTCTTAGAATATCTTTCTTTGGCTTTGGTGTCAAACATAATGCTGCCTATAGAATGAATTGTAAGTATTCACTCTTACTAACTTCCCCGAAAGAGTTTGTCTAAATTTAGTATTATTTTTGTTTGATAGAATTCACTTCTAAAGTCATCTGGTCCTAGAATTTTCTTTATGGGAAGGTTTTTCACTGTAATTCCATTTCTTTAACAGATAAAGACCTATTCAGGTTATTTTAATTCTTGAGTGAGCTGTTCTCTTTTTTCCTAATCAGGCTCTCTATAGGTTTATGAATTTTATCAGTCTTCTATTAGGTTTTCATTTTATTGATTTTTCTCCTTTTATATTTTATAGTGATTTCTGCTTTGATTTCATTTTTTTCCTTTCTATGCTTACTTTGGGTTTCCTTTACTCTTTCTAATTTCTTAAGGTACAAGATGATGAAATTTATTCGAGACCTTTTTTCTAATATAGACAGTTAAAAAAACCAATAAACTTAATTTTTTAGAGCAGTTTTAGATTGGCAGCTAAATTGAGTGGAAAGTACAGAAATGTCCTGTATCCCCTGTGCTTATGCACATACAGCTTCCCACCCTGTCAGTATCCCACAGAACTCACCCAAAGTCCATAGTTGATATTAGGGTTTACTCTTGGTATTATATATTCTATTCTGAGGGTTTTGCAAATGTGTAACGATCATTTTGCAAATGGTATCCACCATTGCAGTATTCTGCTGAATGGTTTCACTACCCTAAAATTTATGCCCATTCATTCTTCCTTTCTTCCAAACCCTGACAACCACTTTTTTTTTTTACAGCCTCTATAATTTTGTCTTTTCCAGAATGTCATACAGTTGAAATCATATAGTATGCAGTTTTAGTTTCACAGCAAAATTGAAAGTAAGGTCCTGAGATTTCTCTTAAATACCCTATTCCAGAACACAGTTGCTCTATTCTCAACATTCCTCACCAGAGTGGTAAATTTGTTAGTCAGTAGACCTATATGGATATGTTATTATCGTTCAGAGTCCATAATTTACATTACTCTTCACTCTTGGTGTTTGTATCTTCCATTGGTTTGGACAAATGTATGACTTGTATCTACCACGACCGCATCATACACAGTAGTTTCACAGGCCTAAAAACCCTCTTTTGTCCAGCTGTTCATCCTTGCCTCCTTCCAGCCCCTTTCAACCACTGATCTTTTTATGGTCTTCATAGTTTTTGCCTTTTCCTGAATGGCATAAAGTTGGAATCATATAGTATATAGCATTTTTTAGACTAGCTTTTTTCACTTAGTAATATGCATTTAAGATTCCTCCAAGTTTTTTCAAGGCTTGATAGCTGATTATTTTTCTAGGACTGAATGATATTCTATTTTTTGTATGTACCACAGTTTAATTTTTCATTCACATTACATCTTTGTTGCTTCCAACTTTTGGAAATTGTGAATATAGCTGTTATAAAAACAGCCCTGTGGGGTTTTAGTGAGGATACAATTTTTCAGCTTCTTTGGGTGAATACCACAGAGTGTGATTGCTGGATCATATGTTTGTAATTGGTAAACTGTCTTCCAAAATGGCTGAACCATTTTGCATTCCCACCAGCAGTAGATGAGAGTTCTGTTTTTACTATATCTTCACCAGCATTAGGTGTTATCAGTGTTCTGGATATTGGCCATCTTCATAGGTATGTAGTAGTATCAATCTCATTAAAATTTGCATGTAGCTGAAACGGAACGTGGAACATTTTTTCTTATGCCTATTTGCCATCTGTGTATCTTCTTTGGTGATGTGTTTGTTAACGTTTTTGGCCCTTTTAAAAATCTGGTTGTGCACAACAAAGGAAATCATCAACAAAATAAAAAGAAAGACAACCCACACAATGGGAGGACATATTTGCTGACACATCTGATAAGGGGTTAATATCCAAAATTTATAAAGAATTTACAAAACTCAAAAACAACCCAATTTAAAAATGGGCAGAGCACTAAATAGACACTTACCCAAAGAGGACATACAGATGACCAATAAATATGTGAAACAATGCTCAATGTTACTAATCATCAGAGAAATGCAAATTAAAACTACAATGAGATATCATCTCACACCTGTCAGAATGACTATCATCAATAATGAGGGTGTGGAGAAAGGGGAACCCTTTTGCGTTATTGGTGGGAATGCAGACTGGTGTAGTCACTGGAAAAAAAAACCTGGTTGTTTTATTTTCTTACCATTGACTTTAAAAAACTTTTAATACATTTCAGTAAGTCTGTTTTATCAGATTTGTTTTTCGCAAATATTTTCACCCAGCGTTTGGCGCTTTTTTTTTTTTTAATCTTGACCGTACCTTTCTCAGAGCAGAAGTTTTTAATTTTAATGAAGTGCAGCTTACCAATTCTTTCTTTTATGGATTATGCCTTTGGTGTTGTATCTAAAAAGTCATTGCCAAACTCAAATTTTCTCCTTTGTTATTAGGAGTTTTATAATTTTGTGTTTTACATTTACGTCTGTGGTCCATTTTGATTTAATTTTTGTGAAGTGTATAAATTCTATGTCATGGTTTTGCATGTGGACATCCAGTTCTAGCACCATTTGTTGAAAAGCCTATATTTGTTATTGTATTGCTTTTGTACCTTGGTCAAAGATCAGTTGACTATTTATGTAGGTCTGTTTCTGGGCTCTCTATTCTGTTTCGTTAATCTGTTTTTCTTTTCTTTTGCCAGTACTGCACGATTTTATTGTAGCTTTATAGTAAGTCTGAAATCAAGTAATATCAATACTCAAACTTACTTTTGTCCTGCAGTATAGTGTTGGCTATTCTTTCTTTTCATATATACTTTACAATCAGTTTGTCAATATCCACAAAATAATTAGCTGAAATTTTAACTGAGATTGTATTGAATCTGTAGATCAAGTTTCGAGGAAATGAGATCTTGATGATAATTTCTTCCTATTTAGGAAGCTTGTATATCTCTCCGTTTATTTAGTTCTTTGATTTTGTTCTGCAAAGTTTTGTTGTTTTCCTCAGATAGACCTTATTCATATATTGTTAGATTTAAACCTAAGTAATTTAATAGGATGCTATTGTACATGGTATTGTTTTTTTTAATTTCAGTTTTCTGTAACCTTTGCTGTAAACACTTACTTGTTCCTGGAGTTCTTTTGTCGATGATTTTTTTGGATTTTCTGGATAGATGATCATATCATTTGTGAAAAAAGTTTAATTTCTTCCTTCCTGAACAGAGTACGTTTTCTTTCTTTGTTTTATTACGTAAGCTAGGACTTAAAATATGATGTTGAAGAGGAGTGGTGAGAGAAAGGAGACATCCTTGCCTTGTCCTTGATATTAGTAGGGGAATGCTTCTTGTTTTTCACCATTATGTATGATGTTAGCTGTAAATTTTTTTATACATACGGTCGGCCCTCTGAACCCATGGGTTCTGCATCTGCAGATTCAACCAAGTGGGGAATAAAAAAATTTGAAAAAATAAAGAAACATTGTTACTGATATGTACTATGTTGTTAGGCCTATGAGGTTGAGTCTATACTGAACATGGCAGTAACTTTATTCTTTTAATATTCCTTAAACAGTACAATATAACCACTGTTTACATAACATTTACATTATATTAAGTACTGTAAGTAATCTAGAGATGAATAAAAATATTTGGGCGAATGTGCATAGATTATACGTAAATACTGTGGTGTTTTGTATGAAACTTGAGCATCAGTGGGTTTTGGTATCCTCAGGGAGTCCTGGAGTCAATCTCCTATGGATATCAGGATGACTGTGTTCCCTATCAAGTTGAGGAAGTTCCCCCTCTACTGCTCCTTTACTGAGAGTTCTTATTGTGTATGGGTGTTGGACTTTGTCAAATATTTTTTCTGCATCTGTTGATATGATGTGTGATTTTTCTTCCTTGTCTTTTTGATGTGGTGGTGGATTACATTAATTTGTTCCTTTATTTCCATCAAGATTTACTTTATATACTTACGTGTTCCTATGTTAGGTACGTAAATGTTTACAAAGGTTATATCTTTGTGTTGGATTTCTCCCTTTATCATTATGTAGTGTCCTTCTTTCTCTCTTATGTGGCCCTTGTTTTTAAGTCTGTTTTGTCAGATGTAAATATTGCTACCCCAGCTTTTTTTCATTACCATTTACATGAATATCTTTTTTCATTTCTTTACTTTTAGCCTGTATATGTCTTTTGTTCAGAGGTGGTTCTCTTGTGGACAGTTCGGCTACCCTATATCTTTTGATTGGAGCATTTAAGCCATTTACTTTTAAAGAGATTATTGATAGGTACGCATTTATTGCCATTTTATTCTTTTAACTAGGTCTTCTAGTTCTTCTTCGTAAAGAATACCATGTAACATTTTTTGTAATCATAGTTTGGTGGTAACAAACCCATCTAGCTTTTTTCTTGTTTGGGAAGCTCTTTACTTCTCATTCAGTTTTAAACAGTAGCTTTGCTGGGTAAAGTAGTCTTGGTTGTATGTCCTTGCTTTTCATTACTTTGAATGTATTCTGCTAATCCCTTTGGCCTGTGAAGTTTCTGTTGAGAAATCAGCTGACAGTCTTTTGGGAACTCCCTTGTGGTTAGGTGACTGTTTTTCTCTTGTAGCTTTTAAGATTCCCTATTTGTCTTTAAAGCTTTGCCATTTTGATTATGATGTGTCTTGGTGTGGGCCTTTTGGGGTCCATCTTGTTTGGGACTTTGTGCTTCCTAGATGTACATTCCTTTTTCCTTCACTAGGTTAGAGAAGTATTCAGTCACTATTTCATTAAATAACTTATTGATCCCTTGTTCTCTCTGTCCTCCTTCTGGTACTCCTCTGATGTGGAAGTTGTTACTCTTCATGTTGTTTCAAAAAGTTTCCTTAAACTGTCCTCATTTTTTAAATTCTTTTTTCCTTTTTTTTCCCCTTCTACTTTGTATTCCAAATGGAAGATTTGATCCTTCACGTCACCCAACCTACCATGTATTATTTCTAGTGTATTCTTCATTTCAGATATGGTAGTCTTCATTTCTGACTGACCCTTATTCATGGTTATAAGGATGTTCAACCACATGAAAAAGACCAAGTAGAATACACTAGAAATAATACATGGTAGGTTGGATGAAGTGAAGGGTTGAATCTGCCATTACTTTGAACTCTGTATTTGATAAGTAGCTTTCTTCCATTTCATGTAGCTCTTTGTTTGGAGATTTCTCCTTGTCTTTCATTTGGGACCTGTTTTTTTTCTTTTTTACTCCCATTTTGGCTGCCTCTTTGTGTTTGTTTGTATGCATTAGATAGATCTGCTCTGTCTCTCAGTCTTCATGGGCGATCTTATGTAGTAGGTGTCCTGTGGGGTCATGTGGTACAGTCTTATTCATCTGAACTGGGTGCTCCAGGATTGTCCCTTGTGTGGGGTTGTGGTTCCTCTTGTTTTAATTGTGTCTTGATTGCTGTTGACCTGTTTGTGTGGGATCAACCCTCAGGCTGTCCGACTGTGAGGCTCAACTCCAACCATGGAGTGTGTGCTCCTGTGCAGGTGCTGAGCACAGGAAGCAGAATTCATCTCAGCAGGAGTCTGGTACCTGGTAAGATATCCCTTTGGATATGCTGCTTTTGAAGCTAATTAGATCCTGCTCTGATGTTATCTGAACCTGTTCACTGTGTATGTTGGTTCTGTGCCCCTTGCAAGGGACTGTGGTGCAGTCTAATGTAAGATGCTGCCTGTGACTGGCCCTTGACAACCAGTTTGTACTACAAATGATCCACAGTTTGTGGCTGCCTCTGATGGGCCTGGTTGCATGTGGGAAGGCCTAGCCTGTACACCAAGCCTGGATTTTACCAGCATCAGGCCCAGGGCAGGTCAACAAAAGTCCCAAGGCAACCCAAGATCTTCTACCTGCCAGCTGCCTGTTAGGCTCAGTCATTGGAAGGGCCTCTGGATGTACTCCTCAGCAGGGTGTAAGCTCCACATGATGGGGTGGAAGGGAGTCCAGAGTATGGGGGTATTGCTTTCCCCAGGCTGATGTGTACAGAGAAGAGTGCTCCAACCCAGGAAAGGTGGCATCAGTGGTGTGGGAGAATGATTCAACACAGGGATCATGGTTGCTGTTTCTTCAGCTCTCTCCCCAGAGCCACAAATCCCATATTTGACTCATGCGACTCTAGTCTGCTTTGCCCTCCTTCCACTGGAGCCCAGGGTGAGTGTCTGTGAAAGAAATTTTGTGCATTGGCCCTTTAAGAGGTTGCCTCTGTCTCTGGTGGACTTTATCTCTGGCAGACAGAAACCCCATTGCTTTTCACAGCCAAATGTTTTATGGGTGCCTCTTCCTGGCTCTGGTGCCCTTGGTTGGGGAGCCCAGCTTGAGGATTAGACCCCATGCTTTTCAGGGGGAACTTTTGCAGATGAGATAACTCTAGAATCTCAGCCTCCATCCGTGGGAGCAGGACCAGCCCTTTTTGCATCTCTGCCCTTCCATAGCAGCCTCCATTTGGCTTCTGTAAATCTTTGCTTATAAGACTTCTCTTCAGGTAGTCTTCAGGTGGTTATTCAGTATGATTGTTCTATAATTTAGTTGTAATTCCTGTTTGGTCCTGGTAGGAGATGGAGTGTAACACTATCTTGGCTCCGCTGTTCCTTCCTTTCTTTTTCTGCTGCTATTCTCATTATATCTTTGTTATACCTTTTATAGTTGTCCATGGTTCTTGGATATAGCATTATGGTTTTCAGTCTTCTTTCTCTTTGCTTTTTATTTTTGGAAGTTTTTATTTTTATATCCTCAAGCTCTGAGATTCTTTCCAGATAAAGAACTATGCTTTGGAAACTCTAGCAACCATGCCCAGTGTACCAATGAGCACATGAAAGAATTTGTTATTTCTGTTACAGTGTTTTTGATTTTAAGTATTTCTTTTTTATTCTTTCTTAGAATTTCCTCATCTCTGCTAACATTACTCATTTGTTCTTGCATGCTGCTTTTTACATTAAAATCCTTCGCCTATTAATCATAGTTTAAAAAATTCCTGCTCTAATAACCCCAGCAGTTTTGCCACAGAACCTGTCTGTGATTCTGATGTTTGTTCATTTTTTTCATATTGTATCTTTTCTTAGTATGCTTCATAATTTTTTGTTTAAAGGTTGATATGATATCCTTGATAAAAGGGACTGTGGTAAATAGGCCTTTACTAATGTGGTGATAAGGCATTGGGAGAGGGAAGCATTCTGTAGTCCTGTCATTAGTTTTCAGTCTTGATTAGACTGTGCCTGTGGACTGTGAACTTCATAAGTGATTCTACTCCCTGCCCCCACCTTATTAGGTAGGACAGGATGCTGCTGCTGTGCAAGGGGAATTGGAGTTGGTATATCCCATCCCCAGGGACTTTAGGCTCTGATATAACCCCAGCAGGTTATGGTGTGGTAAAATAGTTTTTCCTGTGAAGCAGGCCTTGAAAGAGGAACAGAATACTTTGGCGTATTTCAGAACTATTCCTTTCTCACTACCCTGCCAAAAGCATGAGTGTACTTTTTCTTCTCATACTCACTGTGAAGACCTGATAGAGAGCTCCTGGAGGTAAAACTCAAAAAATTTGAGGACTCCCATATGACTCAGTCCTTCTGGAGTTTGTATCTCTCAGACTTGTCTACACTGAGCATTCAGCAATTCATCAGTTATACTTGAGGTTTTTATACTCTGATACTGGTTTCCAGGGAGATTTCTGTTGGGGTATATTGTGATTTCTGTATCCATGTGCCAGTCTCTCCAGTCTTTGGGCAGTGGTTTGCCATGTGATCTCACTGTTTCAGTGGATCTAAGAAGAGCTGTTGATTTTTGAGTTTGTTCGGCCCTTTACCTGTTAGGTTGGAATGAAAACTGAGTTCCTTGCATGCTGAACCAGAATCCACAAGTGCTAATGATAGGGATTTGATTCTGTAAACTTTGTTTTAAGCACCACTTACAAATTTTGATATGTTTTATTTTCATTTTTATTTAATTGAACAACACCCTGTTATTTCCTCTGGGTTTCTTCTTTGACCCATAGGTTACCTAAAAGTGTGTTATTTACTTTTCAACCATTTTGAGATATTTCAAATATCTTGTAGTTTCTAATTTATTATCTTTGTATTATATATATATTTTTAAATTTCTGAGATTTAAAAAGAAATAACACAATATAGATCATCCTATTTAATGTCCTATGTACTTTTCAAAAGAATGCGTGTTTATTTTGCTCTTGTTACGGAGCTTTTCTGTAAGTGTCAGTTCAAGTTGATTGCTACTTTATAAGGTCTCTATATTCTTACTGATTTGTTGTGTTTACTTGTTCAGTCAGTTACCGAAAAGGGGTTATAAAAT
This sequence comes from Mormoops blainvillei, assembly GCA_004026545.1. Lineage (NCBI taxonomy): Eukaryota > Metazoa > Chordata > Mammalia > Chiroptera > Mormoopidae > Mormoops > Mormoops blainvillei. The sequence goes on along the minus strand of PVJD01006740.1, from coordinate 7,723 downwards.
TATAGATTTTGTTATTTCACCACTTCTGTATTCTTTTGGTTTATTTTATTTGTTTTGAAAGTTTCTTACTAGATGCAAAAACTAAATGTTGTTAAATACTTTTAATGAATAGACCTCTTTATTTTGGTAATATTTCTTGTCTGAAATTTAATTTTTCTGATATTAATATTGTGAATTCAGCTTTTTTTTAATTGCTAGATTTATATCTCTTTTCCATACTTTTAATGTCATTGTCTTTTATTTAAAATGGGTTTCTTGTAGGCAGCATATAACCTTGAGTTACTTTTTTTAATGTTGTAATCTCTGCCGTACAGTGGGGTGTTTGGGTAATTTATACATAATGTGATTATTGATATGATTGTATTTAAATTTATCATTTGCTCATTTTTCATCTTTTTTTATCATTGAATATTTTTATGATTTCTTTTTGGCTGATTATTAATATTTCTTTGTTGTATTATTAGGTTGCTTCAGGGTTTATAGTATACATCTTTAATATATCCGTCTGCCTTTAAGTGATGTTATACCATTTTCAGATATTGTATAAGAACCTTGTAGCTATATACCTCCATTCCTGCCTTTTGGCTTTTGTGCTATTTTATCATTTAATAATTTTTTCCTATTTTATAAATCTCACAATTAATATCTTTGCTCTGAGTCATCAATTAGCTTATAAAGAGATTTAAATAATTAAAAGTCTTTGTATTTGTGTAATTACTGTTTCTAGTGCTCTTAATTACTTTGTGTAGGTCCACATTTCCTTTGTTGCTTTTCTTCTGCCTAGAAAACAATCTTTAGCATTTATTGTAGTGTCGATCTGCTGGTGATTAGTTCTTTCAGTTTTTTCTTAACTGAAAAGTAATTATTTTGTTTTTGTTTTTGAAGGTTATTTTAGCTCACTCTAGAATTCTAGGTTAATAGTGTTGTTTTTGGTTTTTGTTTTTTAGTACTTTAAAGATTTTTCTCTTTTGATTTCTAGCTTACATTGTTTCAATGAGAAATCTGTTTTCATCCTTATCTTTGTTTCTTAGCACATAAAGCATCTTTTTAAATTTTAATCCCCTGGCTGCATTTATCATTTTCTCTTCATTGTTGGTTTTTAGGAATAAGCAGTTTGATCATGACATGCATTCAGAGTTTTCATGTTTCTTGTGCTTGAGGCTAGTTGATCTGTATGTTTATAGTTTTCGCTAAATTTTGTAATTTTTCGGCTACTTCTTTTCAGTTAATCCCCCCCCCCTTTTTTGTACTCAAATAATGCGAATTAGTTTCTTTAAAAGATTACCAGACCCTCCCCTCCTTTCCCCCTTCTTAAAGTCTCCTTTTTGTTTTTGTGTTTGACACCTTATGCACTATGTTTTTAGAGTGGGGTTAGTGAAAAATTTGTGGCTTTTATGAGACACTTGATTAGGACATAATTTTAAAAATTACTGTGTTTTATCATGGTTGTCTCTCTTCCCTCTGCTTCCTTCTCCCAAATGTGGATTACAGAGCCTTGTAGAATACTGTAACAACTTAAAAAAAACAAATAATTGCTATTTCTTTGGTTACCTGTTACAGAGTCATTGTTGAATTTTCAGTCTAATTTAAAATTTTTTTTTTGAAGTAGGCATTACTTTTTGTTTTCAGTTAATAGTATTGTATCTAATCTGAGGATTTACAATTGTAGTTAGCCATGAAACTAAAATCATACATATTCTAAATGTCTATTTTAAAGAATTCATTAAGTTGCCTATAAATCACAATATAGACCCAAGTATTTATGCACCTCTTTAGAGACTCTAAATATGATCAAATATCCAGTTTTATCTCTAGTGGAAAATGAAAAAAGGCCATATTTTATTCAGTCGAATAACAGCTGAAATAGTTTGCATTTTGTGGGTTGACTTACACGAAAAATATGTATTTTTAGGCACCACAGTTCTTCTCAGAGCAGTGAGGTGCCAGTACTATGGGTTATCAAGGTTGTGAAACTGAGGAAACAACAGATTTATGGTAGTAGGCATACTTATTATGTTTCTTTGAGCCTTACCTCACTACCTTCTCCTTTTACTTCTTTCTACACCTTGATTTTGAGTTGACTATATGTTTATAATAGAATTCCACAGTGCCATATTATTTAAACAGCATATTATGGAAAAATACTCTTAAGTTAACTTACAAATGTGGAGTTAAAGTAGAGTTCTTTCGTCGAGTAAAAAATATATAACCTTTTTTTCCTTTTACATAAGTGTAAATTTTTTAAACTGTTAGACACGTCAGCTAAAGGTGTGGTTTTTTTTTTGGTTTTGTTTTTTTTTGCTTTAGTAATCTGTGATATCTTTTGAAACTTAAAAGGTGTCAAAGTTTTATTAAAAATAAAATGTTATGTCATAAGGTATTTAAGTATGTAATCACTATGTTGTACACCTGAAACTAATAAAATGCTGTATCTCAACTGTAGTTTTATTTAATAAGACTGTTGTCACTGAAATTTGCTTAATTTTTATTTATTGCTTTCTTTGTAATACCTTTTCTTCCAAATGTCATGTTTTCATTAGATTAATGGACATATTTATACTCTGGGAGTAAACAAGTAAATTCTGGTAAATGAATGGAAAATTTACCAACCCTAGTTTGGATTGCTAGGTGGAAGCAAATAGTATATTCTGGTTTTGACACCTCACTTAGTTTTCTCTCCTTTCCTTATTTGATACCTCAACAAAGTACTTCTTTTGGTACGTGAAGAACACCACTGTGTTTTCTTTAGATGACTTTTAAACTTCACTAGGGTTAGATGTGAGCAGGATGGAGAACCTCAGGATCACTTATGTTATTTGGGAGAATTATTTGAAAAGTAAAGTGGGTGGCTTCCTAAATGACCTGCCCAATATGGGTTCATGCTTCTGAAATAATCCATGAAGTTTAACCACTGTTAAATGAGAGTGTATTTTCTTCTGAAATTTGCATTGAAATCTTCATTCTTCTTTATGGATTATAATTTGTCAGACTAGTGATTATAGTTAGTTTTTAATGAGATAATGTCTCATATTTGATGATGAAAATTTGTTATTAGCAGAGAGATGATATGGGATGGGAGAAGCACCAGGAGCAGTAGCAGAAAAGTAGTAGTAAAGAATATCTGGTTTTCAAAACTTTGGAAGTCTTATTTTTCTTTCTGAATATTGATTCTGCTAAAAAAATACCAACTATTTTGAAAACTGATTTTATTGTCACTTTCTCATTTTTAAAATTTACATGACGGTTAGTATTGAGTGGTAGTTATGTGTGGGAAATTTCAGTTTTGAATATTTTTAGATTTTTCATTTGTATTGCATCAGATAGCTCAGTTATATGTATTAGAAAAAAATTTTATTTATTTATTCAACACAAATTTAGGACTGGTTATATTTCAGGGACAGTGACAACAACAGAAGTCCCCGACCCCATTGGACTTTACCTTTCATTTTGAAGCCCATTAATTAATGTACATCTGGTATAACACATTTCCTCCTTTTCATAGCCATTTAATTAGCTGATATTTGCACATACATTGTATTTAAATGATTATTAAAAACTGGAAACTAATTGTTTAAACAGATCTTTCTTTTGCTGTTTTCCCTAACGTGTAAATCAAGGGGATGATTGAGAATCTATTTTAGTGTATACTTTTAAGTTTTAAAAATCTTAATGGCATAATATAACTTTTCTCACCTTAGTACTGGGAAGAAATAATTCATGTTACAAAGGCTTTAATCTTTCTTTTGAAAAACACACTTCACCTAAATTTAACAGCTCTTGCTTTAACCTGTTCTAGCTCTATCCGTATAATCTCATGGCTATATTCCTCTAATCTGTTTGTGGCACCTCACTTCTAATTGTTGCCTTCCAGAGCTGAACGATAAAGCTGATTTTAATTCCCTGCGTATGTTCTTGTTCAGAATGCTGTTGCTTGAGAAATGTTTTCCATGTTATTTACTATGTGTCACCGAATAAATAGGACTAATGTGTACTTTTACGAATTGCTGCAATTGGATGCTTAAACAGCTATAAGTTATCTGCATTTTTAATGGTATTTGTAATAGACTCTAAAACAGTTTTTACATAATTTGCTTAGGTGGAATGACTTATTTTTATGAAGGAAACTTTCATATGTTGACCTTACAAGTCTAATAGTTATTTGTTATTATTAATGTGCCATCTTTTTTTAAGCTGTAGCCAAATTATAATCAGTTTTTTCCCCTTTTCTTTCTCAATGAAAATGTTAAGACTTACACAAGCACTAGCAGCAACTCTATATCTGGATCACTGAAGCGCTTGGAAGATACTGCAGCACGATTTACAAATGCAAATTTCCAGGAAGTTTCTACCCATACAACTAGTGGAAAAGAAGTTTCAGAGGCTAGAGGGTCGGAGGGCAAAGGGAAGAAATCTTCAACGCACAGCTCAGGTCAAAGGGGAAGAAAACCTGGTGGACGAAACCCAGGAACAACTGTGTCAGCAGCTAGCCCTTTCCAGCAAGGTATTAATTATGATGTTTTAGTTAAAATACTTGTTCTTATGGTTAATAGTAGTTAAGTTTTGTGAAAGAATTTGTTTTTTACTATTTATAACTAATGGATCATTGGAGATTATTTTAAAATTAGTGCTGTAGTAAGATTACTTCCAAGACTAGTATTCCTGGTTAAAATATTTGGGGACTTTCTTTTATATTATGACATGTCCTTCGAAAGTTGAACTATAATTTTAATGCTTAAATAGATATGGAATAAAGTTAAGTTTGTGGAGAAAAGCAGCAAAAGCTGGAGTTTTCCTTTCTGCTAATAGAACAGTCATCTTTTTTATAAATTGTTTTTATTTACATTTCCTAATTATACACTAAAACAGTTAAGGTATATATTTTTAGTAAGTAAACAAGTGTTGGGTAATTTTTTTAGGAGATCTAAATAGTTCTCATTAAACAGTGTTGTTGATTATTAATGCATTATAAAACTTGATGTTTAAAGTAGATTTTTGCTCAGCCTGCATATCTTTTGGTAAGGCTTCTATATTTACAGTATGCCCAATTAAAAAATAATTTGTCACTTACTGAAATTTAAAATTGACTGGGCATGCTGTGTTTTACATGGAACCCTTGCTATGGAGAACAGAGTAACCCAGCTGAACTTTAGAATACATTAGCCCTATGTTCTAGGTTTTAACTTTGTGTAATTCTTAACATGAACACAAATATTTTGATACATACAAATGTTAAAACTGGTTGAGATAAATATATTAGTAAAATATACAGTAAATGTCCTCCCCCCAACCTGCCCCTTTTGCCCCGTAGGAGTAAATGGGGGGAGGGGGATGGTTCTTTTCTTTACCCTGTTGAAGCTTTTGCTAATAATAAAAATTACACCCAAAATCTACCAGGATATAGTTTGAATATGTAGAGAGATTGCTTAGTCTGCTGACCTCATTAAAACCTGTATTTGTATATTTTAAACTAATAGTTATTTTGGGCTTTAAAATCTTCAAAAATCTTTTTTTGCCTTACAATACCAAAAATAGACAAATAGAAAAGAAATAAAATGCCAAATTTGTTGTTTTATTTTAATGTTTATTTTATATCTGTTTTTTATGCCCCTGTGGAAAATAAATAGTAAAACCTTAATTTTTAATGTAACTTTATTCACATTTTAAATGTGATATTAGCAGAATTCAGTCATCTGTACAATTAAGAACTTATTTTCCATTATTAAAATTGTATTTTTGAGTTTTTAATATATCTATGAAGTACTAATCCATTTAGAAAAGAAACCTCTCATTTTCTTAAGTTTCACAACATCGAGTCTTTTCCCGCTTCTGTTAAGACATGAGTAGCAAATATGTTATTTTTTTTTATATCTTAGGTAATAGTCTATAAAAGTTTTAAAAGTTGAAATATAAAGGTAGGGTATTTAAGATAATTGGTTTTATTTTCTTCAGTGCCAGTAGTATGTGAATTTCAGAAAATATGCATTTAAAGTACTGGATATACTAATGTTTTAAAGTATTTGTTACATTGTAGTGAGCTTTTAACATCAGCTGTAAAAACAAAAATGTGTAGAAAAAAAGACAGGTAATGATAGATCAGAATGGATAATAAAGAACTTCTTTATAGCTACTAATTAAGTGTCAAATGGTAGTTATCTTTAAATGATTGATGTAATGTAAATGGCTTCTTAATATGTGTGATTTTCTATATAGACATAGCCTGAAAATGCTTACGTAGGAACAAGTAATTTTATAAATGCATAAAACAGATATTGTTTTGAAAAAGTTAAATTTTAACTATTAATGCTCTTTTTAAATAAGCCATTTCAGAAGAGCTTAAAATTTAAAAATCAGAACCTTGATACTTTAAAAAGAAATTCTTGTGTGTGAGGAAAAAGTATCTTCATTAACTATTTAGGTGGATTCATATATGATTATTTATGAATGTGCTCTGCAATAAAATTTAATACTTAGTTTAAAATTTCCTTTCCACTCCAATAAACACTTTATTTTGAGCTTTTGTTTCTAAATCCATCAGTTAAAATATGACATAGTTTAATTTTATGAAATATATTAGATGTGTGGTAACAACTAAGTTTACTGACTTCATTTGGCAAGCATGAACAAAGGGTTTGGTGAAATGGAATGATGAACCAAACTGTTGTTTCATCCCAGCCATATTATTTTTCCGCCAGGCACTGTATTTTGCCATGTATAATGTGCTCCTGTGTATAATGAATGCATACCCACAGTTTTGGCCTGAACTTTCAGGGGAAAAAATCTTTTAATTTTTAAATTCTTTCTATTTATCTGTCTGTCTCTATCTATCTGTCTATCTGTCTATTTATTTATGTTTAGATACTTGTTTTTCGTATTATAAAGGAATTTTAGCTCTTATTTTTTAATATATTATGGTACAAGAAATTTTATGTAACAAATAATTACTAAACACAATAACAGATACAAGGTATTTCAGGTACTACCCATGTATAATGCACATCCTTATTTATCCCTCAGAAATTTGGGCAAAAAAGTGCACATTTTACATGGCAAAATATGGTAAACAAGAGCCCAAAGTTCTTAGAGCTCATAATGATGTGAGGGGCTACAAATGTTCTTTACCTAAAGAGTGTGGAAAGAATAAGCAGTTGTGAAAGAGATCGAATGAAAGGAGAACCTCTCCTGTGACTTTACTTTCAATAAAACAGTAGCAAAATTGTTAGTGGATGGTTTCTTTCCTCTATACAGCTCCATGAGAAGTGGACTGAGAGAGTCTAAGGTATATAGATTAGGTTCTATGTGATCATTTTTATTTGATTAAATCTGTGTTTTGGTGTAGGGTAGTTTTAACTGAATAACAGCATTCACCAACATTATCTAGAAGAGCAGAACAACTTGTAACCTAAGAAATATCTTTTGGTTCTTATTGTATGTTGGGAACATTTTATAGTTAATATCTCCAGTAATTGAAAAAGAGGTTCCCCATGTCATTCAGGGTCCAATTATAGTCTTGTCAGTGCCTTCTTGAGATTTTGCTGTTCTTCAGTCCTCCCTCAAGCGTACACATATTTGGGGGAGAATTGAGGAATGCTGCCATGGTACAAGGTAGGTTAAATAAAGCATTTCTTATATCTTGGTAATTGTATAAGTAATAGTTTACAATTCAATTAAATAACTATAAATGACAAGTATTTTCTAAAGATAATTTTGTAGATAAACTTGTTTT
>PVJD01006739.1:0-93964 GCA_004026545.1 Mormoops blainvillei | reverse complement strand
GTGGTATTGACTAGTAAGGGGCACGAGAAGCCTTCTGGGCTGCTGGAAGTAATTAGAGTGGTGGTTACCACAAGGATGTGCTATATATGCTTGTAACTGCTTATGAGAGTCAAATATTGTCATGAATTTTGCAAGCTGGTTGAGCTCATACAGAGAGCTTGAAATTGGCCAGTGTAGAAACTTTTACACCATGAAAATGTGCATATGCTTTTACAAGTTGGGAGAGTTAATTGATAAACATTTACCAGCATACCACTTATTATCGCACATCAGTCCTTGGCCTCTGGTTGCAGAAGAATCCTCTAGGTGCAGAGTGAGGATAAGGCCTGGGACGTACTGAGTAATGGTCTTGTTCAGCCTAAGCCCAGGAGAGTTAACCGTGAGAAACTAGCATCCCATTTGACATGTCTCAGCACTAGTGAATATTACTTTGTGCATGAAATCAATTGCCCAGTATTTGACTTTTCCATCCTGCCTTTAATCCAAATTAAGTTTTTTCTCTGTATTTTTGAAACAGCTAAATGGTAGAGAAAACTATCAGCATAACGTAGCCTTACCATAGACTCCGTTTGACATGTTGCTGAATTTGTGTCCTTTTGATTTTGAGTAGTTCAAAAGTTTCTGTTTCTGCTTCTGTAGGAGCATTCTGGAAGAGTTTTCCGACTCCAGTTCGATGAATTCCAGATTGTCAGTAGTTCACATGATGACACAATTCTCATCTGGGACTTTCTAAACGATCCAGCTGCCCAAGCTGAACCCCCCCGCTCACCTTCTCGAACATACACGTATATCTCCAGATAAATAATCATACACTGACCTCATATACTTGCCCAGGTATGAAAAAGACTTGTGTTCATAGCACTGTGAATAGGAGATGGAACATTGGCTGTAAGGTGTTGCTAGTCCGTGGAGCCTTCTCAGACCCTTTATCTCTCCAAGTCGTGTAAGCAAGGGAAGCCGACACCGTGAGACAGGGTGGGAGCTCATACTGGATGCTGCCTTGACCGAGGTAGCCAGCCTCAATTCTAGGTGGCTCTTGAACGAGCTCTAGCTGACCTGCGTGCGGTAGAACTAGTAATTGCTGCCCCGGTTATTTAATAGGATTGCTAAAAAAGTAAGGGGGGTGGGGGAAGAGATTTGAATCTGTTTCAAAACTAAGACGAGTTGACCCAAAAGCCTGTGGCTTTGTAGTTCCCAAATTAAACCAGTACCTATAATAAAGACCCTTTAAATCAGGTAGGTAATCTAATGTATGAATGGGAAAATCTCGCGAAAAATGCTGACTTCTCACAGCTCTGTCTTGTCCAGTGGTCCTCTGATTATGAGATGGTGGCTTTTTTGTACCCTTATTCCCACTCCCTACTTCCTCTAAAAATGAAAAGAACTGTCTTTTGCCCTTGAAAGTAGCTCTGGAGTTGCCGAGGACTCCAGGTATTCACCCATTCAAGTCTTTATCCTCCCTCGGAGTCTGAAAAATCCTAAAATTCATTTTTAACTATATTATGGCCTATTCCTATTATACCTGGTGTCCTAACCAGTTGAAATCCATTAAGTTATTGCCAGCTAAGGAAAACTGCACTACTACTGGGGATCATTTCCCACACTTGCATCAGTGCTTGTGGCAGAAGAACACATTTAGCACACTTTTCTGCACACCTTTTACAGTGTTTTTTTTTTTGAGTGGGGTGGTTCATACCCTGCTGGGCTCATTTCAGTGCCTGCTTCTCACAGAGGACGTGCTGCTTCCTCATCCCTCAGCCCCTTTAACCAAGTCACACAGGCAGGGCTGGGTGAGAATCCAGCTGTGTGCCTTTGGGCAGGTAACCTCCCAGAGCCTCAGTTTCCTTATTAGTAAAATTAAGGTTGCAGTAGGCACTACACAGAGCTGTTGTGAGGATTGCAATTGAAATGTTACATATAAAATTCTTAGTGCTTGGCACAGTGCCTAGCACCTAACAGGCCCTTTGTAAAAAGTAGTTTATTAGTATTAATACTGTAATCATCATGTATCCCCTCCTTTTGCCAAAGTTTGCTGCTCTTGAGATTTCTGTGGCATTTTGCCATATTTAATACTTTTCCTGATGCTCTTATGGCTTATGTCTCCTTCCCCTCTCCCCCCTAAAACACACACATCCCCTAAGAGTCTGTCTCAGGCTTTTCTACCTTATCTAAGTCCCCCTTCTTTCACGCCTTATCTCTTCCCAAGGCCCCCGCCTTAATCTCCAGACAACGTACCCAGCCACCACCTGCATATCTGTCTCTGAAGGCCACTCAGGGCCAGAGCCTGAGAGCTGTCCTCACCCTCTGTACCTTTACAGGGAGCAGACGAAAGCTTAATACTACACCCACCATAGTCACTCTTAATCTCAGGACAGCACGGTCACTCTGCATGACCCTGAGCTTGTCAGTAAGCCCCCTGCCAAGTCCCCAAACAGGCCACGTAGCCTTTAAAAGAAGCTCCTCCTTGGCTGGGGCCAAGAGCAGGCATTGAGAAGGGTTTCCGAGCCTTTCTCCCAATTGACAGCTAAGTTAATATTCTTTTTCTCACAGAGCAAGTGAGAAACACAGGGAAAGGGACTAATGATTATTTGCTCTGTTTTCACACAGGACTCATTAAAGTTGCGGTATTTAACGTATCTGCCAATACCAGGATGAGCAACAACAGTAACAATCAAAATACTACCCGCTTCCCCGGACTAGCCGAGGAGTGGGGCTTTGAGACTCCTGTTGGGACACAGTTGGTCTGCAGTCGACTCAGGAGGGTCTACTCAGCACAGCTGACTGCTTCCGTGCTGCTATCAGAAGATCCTTTATCTTTTGTGACTAATTGGAACTTTTAAACCTCACCTCACTTCCCCTCCTCCTTTCCCCTTTGCACCCTTTTTTCCCCCATTTGGTTCCAGACAAAGATGACTTATAAATATATTTAGTGTTTTGCCAGAATCTCTCTTGCTTTGCCGTTAAGCAGAAGAACTAGCTTCCCTGTATAGCCTGCTGGGAGAGACCCACTCTTAGGGCAAAGGGGGATACAACCTCAAGCCTGACAGCACCCAGTGTCTCCCTGTGAACTACAGGAATGCCCAGCGCCTGGCAAGATCAGCGCAGCCCCACTGTGCTTAGGAGACAACTATCTGTACAGTCTCTGGGGCAAGAGAGAGAGACAAGAATAAGCACACTGGAAGATCTGGGCCTCTTTTCTTCCATCTCTTTTCTCTGTTTCTGTACCTCTTCCCCCTCCCGCCATTCCCCTTCAACCTCTTTCTCTGCTCCACCTGAGAAGTATGAGTGTCTTCAGTTAGCATTGAGACAAATCAGCTAGAAAATGCAACACTTTTCAGAAGAGTTAAATGCTGTTCAGTCAGAATTTCAAACCGAGGCTTTTGCTGCAAGTGACCCTATATGACAACAGTGGGTTCTCAGACATGGTATTTTCATCATATTTGCAACTCCATTCTCCTCCTAACACCCCTCCCCCAAAGGGGGGAGGGGGTGGAGCAGAAATTTCCTGGGCTCCATCAATGGTCACATCTTTTCTGGACTCAGCAGTCTCCTGGATTCCATGTAGAGTGTGGAAAGGAGTTGCTGATTGCATTTTCTCTCATTAACAATTAGATGTGTAATAAAAAGCATTGTACTTCATCTTAAATCACTGGTAAGGCTCAGCCTACAGAAAGGCTTTGAATGGCCAGAGCCAGTCGCTGCGTGCGTGCCGCATAGTGGTTCAGATCCCTGGTTTCCTCATCGGGGCCTGTGAGCACCAAGGCGCCTGGACCTTTGCCAGGGCCGCAGTCAGAGTAGCTTAAGAGGGGGTCAGGAGTAAAAGTTTATTTCTTTTTCATTTAGGCCAGTAAATAGCATTTCTCAAAAATCAAGCTACATCATCTCAGCCTTGCACTGCAGAATCTTCCTTCTGCTTTTCCCAAACCCAGTATTTACAAAAGGCAAAGCTGCCAGAGAGAGCTGATCAGGGTGAAGTTTGGCACACAGGGTTTATTACTGGGGCAGAAACTGCCTTCTCTTTCCCCTTCCTTCCTCCTCCTGGTCTTATTTTTCTCTCCACTCTCCCCCCAAGTAAAGTTTCTCTGGGAGCTGGTGAAGAACGTAAACAAATGGACCTCAGCAAGGGCCAGGCTGACCCGGCCACTGGAAAGGCAGCTGTATGGGCTTCCGGTGCAGGGCGTATGTGCCACCCAACCTGGGAGCGCAGCGAATGGCATCAGCGTTTGCCTCGCTTGTTTCTCGGGGCAGGAATGGACCTGCACCAGCCATTTCTGATGGCATGGGCATGCCCATCAAAACCCCACAGGCCACAGTACAGTCTCAAGTTTCCCTTGGAAGCCGAGCTGTCAGGCCGATTGTTTCCATCCCTGATCAAAGCAGTTGAGTGAAAGAAAGCCCCTTTTTAACAAGCTGCCATAAATACATCAGAGTGGGAGCCAGTTGCAAGTAACCTCAAAGCCAGGCCACCTTTATTTCAGCAACAGTGAAGGCGGGAGAAAGCCGTCTTCACTCTTTCCTCTGATTTGCAAAAAGGTGTCCTCTTCCCAAAATGTGCCCAGACTGGATGTTGTCATTACATGTTAAGAGGCTGATATGCGTATGCATTTTTCCTTTCTTGCTTTATGAGTGCGTTTAAGCTTTTAGTTCCAGGTTACATTCAGAAAATATTTCCTGGGCAGTGACATGTCATTACGTTGGGAAATATTTTCTGAGTATAATTCCCTTCCCAGCTACCCAAATGCTACAGAGAAATGTTTTCTATCTAGTCACTTATCATGGTTCCTTGTCCACTGTGTTGACTATTAATGCCTTTTGGATTGGTTGAGGATTTTGGTACAGATGAGGCAGAGGACCATCAGCCCTAAAAAACAAACAGGTCAAGCATTAAAGAGGCATGGATTTTAAGCTGTTTTAAAATATTGTCCAATAGCCATAACTTACTAGCCCTTCTGTTACATGCTGCTGTTCCAAAGTGAGAGCTGTTGAATACTCATTGGTGCCCAGGGTCTTGCTCTCCCATCTAGGTGTGAAGGTAGATTGTTTCTAAGACTGTTCCGAAGCTTGTCCAGCACATCATAAATGAGACTGAGGTGGGCCCTGCAGCCTGGAGCCAGTAGCTCCATTGAGGATGTTCCCCAGGTTGTCCTCTGCTGCTGGTGGAAATGGGAGTGAAGTTAAGTGGTCTGAAAAACTTGAGTCAGTCACATTTCTCAGCTCTGGGGGTCATTTACCAGTTCATTGTAGAAGAAATAATCAGGTAAGTAGAAGTTCATTTCCAGAGAAGGTAAACCCCACTTACCATCTCTGCATGATTTCAGTGGGAATTGATTATCACTGATCCCCAACTGGGCTAGAATAAATGTAAAGTTTGACCTTTTTAAAAAGAGAAACAAAGAAAGTCTCAACACATTTAAAGGAATGGGAGAAAAGGCGCTGGAGGTGTCTCTGGGCTGTGAAATGAAATGTCTCCAGTGTAGACATTTAGTCTGTTCTCACTAAAATTCCGATGTGGGCCTGAAAGAAATGTTCCTTAAAGATGGGGGAAGCCCCTTCAGAGGCGGGCAAGGGGAGCGTGCATGCACCCGCACCCGGGATCCCTGCGGGCACGTGTGAGCTCTCCGTTCACTCCGGGGCTGTTGGGACAGAACCAGCATGCCTTGCTGCACATGTTTGCATTTCCACTGCTGAGAACGTCCTTTTACTTTCTTATGTGCAGTTTGAAAGTAGGTGTGTGTTGTGAATGGGAAGCCTTTACATTTGTCCCTTGGCAAAATTCTTTCTGGTGACTCTTCACCAGAGACTTTAGAGACAAGTACTCTGAAACACTATTGACAGATTATAAAGTCTGGCCCTCATAGTTTGTTTCTGAACTGGAAAAGACACTGGGACTCCTAAATCGTTCTGTGTTCTGCTTGAGTAAGAAAAATCCTTTTTTATTTTTCTTTTGTAAAATCAAAAGCTGAAGAGAAGAAAATATACACTCTTCTCTTTTGCCATCTCTTGGTGCCCACTGGTCTGAACACTGGGGTTGGCCGCCTTCTTACTTAGCACTTGATTGTGTGTGGAAGCACAGAGCTTGGGGTGGCGGAGGTGGGGGATATTGGAAATAATGAGGACAATTTTTCCTTTGCTGGAGTTGTTGACCTTGGCATCCTCCATTTACCTTAGGTGGTAATGCCTTCCTACCTGAAGTGCCGGCCTGAGGGGCTGGGCTGCAAGCTTGGTTATGGAGGAATCCAAGGCGCTCCTAGGTAGAGAAAGGGGTGCTTAGAGTCCTACCACCTGTGACCCTCGCATTCTTCAATGATCAGGTTTACCATTTGACTTTAGTCCACATTTCGATATTCTTCCCCATTTGGGCGAGTTCAACAGACTTTCCAGGAAGTGAAGCACATCAAAAGGCGACCGTTCTCCTTGCCTTCCTCTCTTCCCCCCTAGAATGATCCTCGCTTCTTGGGCACCCAGAGCCTACAGGCCGAGTCTTTTCTCGCTGGGCTTCCTCCACACAGCCGTCTCTTAGGAGAACAGGGCTGACTCTTGCTTCTTGTTTTCACCCGTAGCTCATTTATGACTTCGATATTCTGGGAACTAAGGAGGCCAGAAGAGCGTGATCCCGGCAGCCTAGTTCCGGGCGGCGCTTAATGCGCTGATGTCCTGAAACCTCTTCTGTCGGGAGTTGAGTGCCTGTGATTAGGTACTAAAATTCGCTGGAGGCAGATGACATCTAAAAACTGCGCTCCACGGCCCACCCATCTGGCTCTCTCAGCTCCTGATTGGCCCTGTGTGTGTTTAAGGATAAGTACAGTAAATGGCATTATAAAGCATCACCTCCCCTTTGTCCCTTTCCTTCTTGGACACTGAAAGAAAAGACCAATAAGGAGGGTTAGACCTGTGGGTACCAAGAAAACTAACACCTTCCCAAATCAGTGATCACTCAAGCCCAACGCAGACCGTGCTGAGGGACGTTCACGGGACTCCACCCATGGGCAGGCCTGGCAACAAATGCGAGCTTCCCCGAGAGCTTCCAGTTGGTCCAGCCCTTTGTTCTCTAGACTCTTATTAAGTACTGACTGCTTTGACTTTTGTGATTATGTTTTGGTGATGTGTAGTCAATGTACCAATATGTTCACAACCTAGAATCATGGTAATATAGTGTGTTTTGGTTTTTTTAACTGTTCAGAAAAAAGTAACTTAAATTACAAATATAAGATTAAAGTGAATTTTTCAAGTGTCTTGTCTCTTTGCCCCACCATCAGTAGGACAGTGAGTTTTTCAATATACAAACTGAGGGAATGCACAAGTACCTTTTAAAATAATCTGACCTGAGAAAACAACACCGAGAGAAGTCAGGGCCAAGTGGTGTGAATAAATATGGGGCCCCTGGCATACAATTAATGTTCCACGTTGAATTAAATTGAAGCCAGAGTGGCGTCTAACCGGGGAACCGGTCCCCATAGCCTCAGCCTACCTCAACCATACCTGAGCCAGAGCTGGTCCTCCTGAGAGGGTAAGAAGATTTATAGACAGACAAGCTCGCGACCGGGAGCAATTTCCAGAGAGACTCCAATGAATATAAAAATGAAGGGAGATTGACCATCTGGGGGAAACACACCCACCTCCCCTCCTTAAACCAAACCTGGGGAGATACACGGGTGCTCATCATCTCCCTCTTCTCCCCTCCGAGAGTCACAAGCATGACCGTTGTCAAAATAAACCCATCCTTGTTTTACGTCTGTGGACTTTTAGTAAGAGTGTCCTTCCTTGACCAGGCCCGCCAGCTGTGGCAGCCCTGTGGTGTCAGTGCCTGATGTACTGACACTGTCGTCATGAGAGCATTCTCGGACCGCAGGACGGTAGAGCCCCAGTGCAGCGCGATCCCTGCTGGAGCTGGAGGCATAGCAGAGAATCGGGTGCACCGAGCATTTTGCAGATGGGGAACCTGCACAGGAAAAGGGACCCCCCACACTGCCTGAGACCACACTAGATCTCCTTCCTAAGAACTAAGGACAGGGAGGAAAGAATCAGGAATGACCACTCCGGCCTTGGTATCTAACCAGTTGTCACCAGCTGGGCTCCTGAGCCCAGTATTGAGCACAGACTGGGCCAGGGGGTCTAAGGTCTCACCTTTAAACCCAGTGTCAGCTTCCCCCGGAAGGCTGGGGTCTAGGGCACAACCCTGAAAGACTCGGCCCTGGAGTCACTGTTTCCCAAAGCCAGGCTGGGTCTGGGATCCCTCTCCCCTTGAAACCTATAGCTGTGCCACCATCAGCAATGATGAAGGGGAGGAGACCTCTCTCCTTCCTGATTGGCTCTTGCCAATTAAGAGCATTTTATTAGACTGCTAATTAAAGGCACTTCGTTAGCAGCAGGAGAGGCCGTGCGGATGCCTGGTGAGATGGAGCTGAAGCCAGGAGAAATCGTTTTCTTCCCCCCATGGAAGCAGAGCCTCTCAGGAACCCCCTTTGTCCCCAACCCTTCCTGCTGCGCCTACCACACCCCTTGCTTTCAATTACCAGCTCTGAGGGGAGTGAGGTCATTACCAAGCCCTCCCCTGCTTCAGGCCACACAGGCCCTGGGTGGGGAGGGGGCTGTCCTGCCCACCCACATACCTTGTTTGGAGTCTGAGCTACCCAAGGGTCATGTTTGTTCCCCCCACTGAGGAATGTCCCGTGGGTCTCATCTCTGGGGCCACTGGTAGAGCCACCTAATGAACAGGATGACCAGTCATTTGGTCACATGGTGTGAACC
This sequence comes from Mormoops blainvillei, assembly GCA_004026545.1. Lineage (NCBI taxonomy): Eukaryota > Metazoa > Chordata > Mammalia > Chiroptera > Mormoopidae > Mormoops > Mormoops blainvillei. The sequence goes on along the minus strand of PVJD01006739.1, from coordinate 85,216 downwards.
CCCTTCCTCATCAAAGGCTCACGGTGTTATTAGGAAATGTGACCTTCCTACCAATTCCTTTGCAAGAGCTGAGCCCTTGTAGACCCCTAAACCCCAAGTGGGTTCAGGAGGAGGAGGGGCTGACAGTTTTACAATCTCAATCCCAGGGACCCCTAGATGCCTCCTCTAAGCTCATAACATATTTGAGACACTTCCCCTGCATGGTTCATATGAGCCTCAAGCCAGTCTCCTTCCTCCAGCAAGAGAGGGGGGCCTGGCCATGACTTAGCGAGAGGGGGCAGGCATCAGGGTCAGAGATAACCCCTCTCCAGAACCCTCCCTGTCCCATCTTGCTGCCCTACTCACCCCCTCACTTAACTGCAGAATTAGCACCAGCCCAGGCTGGGAGGGCAGATTTACGGCTAGGCCTGCCTTCCTCCATTTAACCTGAGGCTGGCCCGGGCTCCAGACACTAAATTAGATTTTTGACAATTAGAGAGACTAATGGGCACATAGCCATCCCCAGAGCCAGATATCCAGCAAGGCCGTCCTTTAGTATCCACCACTGGCCAGCCGGCCCCTCCCAACCAGCCTCCCCTCCCCTCGGTAGGCATGTCTCTCCCACGGCCTGCGTCGGTCCGCCTAGGGTTTCTCTGCTTCCCGCTCCCTCAATTTCTTGCCCTCTCCTTCCCCCCCCACCCTTGCCGAAGGCCATCTCTGCTCTGGGGCTCTGCCCTCTTTGCCTCCCTTTCTTGTCCTTCAGCGTCCTCGCCCTCTTGTCACTTCTCCATCTCTGCCTTCTCTAGGGCCCATCCCTCTGTACCCTTTCCATCTGCCCCTAGAGACCGCAAGCCCCTTGAGGACAGGGGCTTGTGCCCTATCCGGTCCTACATGCTCGGCAACCAATGGGTGCAAAATAAATGTCCTGAGCCTGCCTCTGGTCCTCCTCCCTCTGCGCCTGGATCTCCAAGGCCTGCCCTCCTGGCGCCAGGCCCAGCCCTGGCTCCAACCTGGCTCTGCTCCAGTGTGGGCTGGGTGCCCTTCCCTGCAGCCCCTCAGCTCGGGTCGGCCTTGGGCTGGGCGGGTAATGAGATTGCAGTAAGTGGTGTTGGGGCGGGGTTGGGGGGGAGCTGCTCACATTCACTCAGGCAGACTCATAGCTCTGTCAGGCTGATTGGTCCTGAGTGGAGGCACAAACGGCCCCCCACGGACACACTGAGATTGGTTATAAAATTACAAGCATTTGTTCTGCTGTCAGTGGCCTTCCCTCCCTCCCCTCTGCCTGCTGCCTGGGCTCCCCACCACCCCCTACCCAGCTTTCCCTCCCTTGGGGTCAGTGCACACACCCTGAAGGACCCTGACCAGGGGCCACTATGGCAGATGGGCCAAGACGCTGAGGCCACCAAGCTCCCCATCTGGGCAGTCCTTCATGCCTTGGCCCTGGGATGGTCACAGCTCAGGCTGGCCTCAGAGTGACCTGACCCTGTGCTCAGGGTTTCCTATTCCCTGAGTGTAAGTGGGGGTGAGGGCTCAAGGCAAACAGGCCTTGGGATGCAGATGTGCACATCCCATGTAGAGGCAGATGTTCCAAACCCAGGCAACCCTGGGGCAACCAGTGCCCACAACTTTGTGTCCTGGAGAGGGGTTGGGGTAGGGGTAGGAGGTGGCTAGGGGCCTGTCCTGCTGAAAGAGGAAACAGCAGCAGCTGGGGCAGTGGGAGGAGCTCACCTCCCTTCCTTTCATAAGGCCAGTATCTTGACCCCCCAGGACAAATGGGACCTGAGAGGAGCCCCTCACCACCTAGTCCCTGAAACCTGGGCCAGACCTAAAAGCCAATATGGCTCACAAGGCCCCTGCTACGGCTACCCTCTGTGGGCTGAGTCCTCTCAGCCTGGCTCTGCATTCACTCCAGGGCCAAGGTTCAATGGCCATCAGTCCCTCTGGCCTTTGCAGGGGCTCCATGACCCCCCCAAGCAGGGCTGCTTTGAAAAATTGTTTTGTGCTCTAGTGATGCTCTCACAGAGGTACCCACTCCTTCCTGGCTCTGCCCCACTGCCTGGTAGACGATCCCACCAGCCCTGGACCTTGCCTGGTCCCTCTGCTCCCGCTTTAGTTCCCAGCTGCCTGTCACCACCCCACTGGGAGGCAGCAGGATACCCTGTAACCAGCTTGGGGGAGGGTCCCAACGAGGAGTGAGGAGCTTTAGGCGGCAGCATCTCCTGGTTGCTGGCTACAAGATGCCTTCCTGCCATTCGTCATTCATTCTCAGCCTAGAATGCATTTGCTGTAATTACATCTTTAATTAGGCTGGTGACGGCTCATTGTTCACCAACAATGATGGATCAGGTCCTCCTGCTTGCCATCCTCCCTCTGTCCGGCACTGTCCAGGTCAGCTGTCCCCCATCTCTGGGCTCTCAGGTTGGGAAGGACACAGAGAACATGGTCTTTTCCCACTAAGGCCTGGAGCAGCCATGAACTGCATACCAAAGGTGACCATGTCCTTTTAGACCCCTGGGGGCTCCCAAGGGACTGGGATGCCTCCTGATACCTCCACTCAGGGCTCTCTACAAAAAGGCTGCAGGTCTCCTGGTGGCCGCCAGATATCTCCTTGGTCCCAACTGACCAGGTTTGGGGGGCAGGGTTAGTGCTGATGTTGCCTCATTCACATGCTACCATTACGACCCCCAGGCTGGGCCCTGGATCGTATATTCCTCATCCGAGGAGCTGACAAGCTCAGAAAGCCTCACAACTCTGAGCTGTGGGGTGTGTGGGTGGGCGGCCCTATTTCCAAGCTCCCCTGTGCATTAACCAGGGCCTCTGACCAAGGCCTCCAATTCCATACACTGATGCCCACCCCAGCCATGGGCCCAGGTCCAAGTTTGCACATGGTGGATATTCAATGACTGAGTGAAGTGAGGTCAGTCAGTGAAGGGAGATTTGCTGCGGGAGGGTGGCGGCTCTGGGCTGGTTAGAGGCCATGTTGAGCAGAGGGGCCAGAAAGGGCAGCCAAGGCCCAAGACCCTCAAGGAGGCCTTTTGGGGGTAACAGCCTTAATCTGGATTAAAATCCCAGCCTGGTACCTGCTAGCTGTATGGCATTGGGTGAGTTCCCTAACCTAAGACTCAGTTCCCTCGCTTACCAAATGGAGATGAAAGCAGTGCGCTCCCTACCTCATAGATGGCTGCAGAGTCACTGGGACACAGCAGGTAATGGGAGACGGCCAGGCTAAGGTGGCGGCAGCTGCAGGGAAGAGTGGCAGGTGAGCAGCTACGGGGAACCATCTCTACCATGGCTGGCTAATGGCGCCAGGAGCTGGGAGGCGGCCTCCATCTTGGTTTGAGGAAGGTCCTGCTTGCTCCAGGCACCACTGGGCACAATGGTGGGGGTGGCAGGGCTGTGACAAAGCTGGTGTAAGATTAGGTGCGAAGTAGCTGCACAGACAAGCTTGCTGATAGGGATTGGCTGACCTTTCACGGCTACGGGAGCTCTTCCCCAGTGTGGTCAGGATCTGGTCAGAGCAGGACCGAGGTAAGGGAGCCACGGTGCCCTGGCCTGATACAGAGGGCGGGGCTGGGAGGAGGAGCCTGGAGGCTAGGCTGGGAGCTAGCCCTTACCGCATCTTTAAGGGCTCTGGGCTTCAGGAAGGATGGAGGGACATAGGGGAGACAGATAGGGTACATCCTCCAGCCTTTCTACCGACCAGCTCTAAAATTCTGACTCCCCTCTTTCCATGGGGCCCTGTCATCTCCCACAAGCCCCCCCACCACTCTCAGAGGTGGCCCCCTCTGCATTCCCTCTTCCCCAGTGACCCTCTCCATCCCGCAGGGACTCCCCTCCCCAGGGTGACTCCACCCACGGCCCAGGCTGGAAGGATGAGCTGTGCGAGCGAGCGGTAAGTATGTGCAACATTACGTATGTATATTGGAGAGTAAATAACCCCAAAAAGCGCCTTGTAAATAGACTCCGAGTTTATCCTTTATTAATGAGGCACCGAGTGCCCCGCTGTTTTAGAGCAGCGAGACTTTCATAATATCAAAACCTAAATTACACTTGCGTCTCTCATCCCAGGGACAAGCATCTTTCGGCAGCTCCGCTTGCAGAGTGAGTAAGCAGGGATCCCTCCCCGCCTGCGTGGAACTTGTTGACACCTTTCTTCTGACCAGGGGGAGGGCGGGAGGAGGTACATGCGTGCCTGCATCCCCATTCACACCCGAGTCCCCAGAGAGCTCCGCCCCTGAGGCCTCAGGGTCCAGTGGGTGAGGGAAGCCTGGGATGCTGGCTTTTACTTCATGTATGAATTTGTTAGGATCAAGGGGCCGCCCCAGGCCCTGGGGTTTGGATATGTGGAATGGGGCAGTGGACATTTACAAGCTCTATGACCAACTTATTCTCTGTCTCTCAGCTTCGGTTTCCCCATGTGTAAAATGCGGATAAACATCCTCCTACAATAGCTGTGAGAGCTCTGTGTGTCAGAAGTGGGGGGCTGGTGCCGAGTAAGTGGGAGCCGTGATGGTAAAGATGTAGATGACGATTAGCTCCCCTTTTTGGAATGGGACACCCGTGTCTTCATCTTCAGTTCCTAGAACAGACCACGTGTGGACCCCAGAGCTCCAGCCCCATCCTGGCCCCAAGGTCCTGGGCTGAGAGAGGGATACCAGGGACCATCTCACCCCCAACACAGTCAAGACCTGACCTTCCAGTGCCCCACCAACACTGCTCAGCCAGGCAAAGAGCCTCGTCTCCCTTGGTCCCCTTGATTCTCCAGGTCTAAGGCCACTCTCGGACCCTTTGGGGATTGCGTCCACCCTACCCCAGGCCTGGGCCATGCCGGGATAATTGGGCAGGTGGGCAGGCGAGCACCGTGTGGGCAGGATTTACAGCCTGGCCGGCCGGGCTCCTGGTGCTCCGGTGGGCGTCATGTCGAATCTGTCCCATTATATGGACAGTTGAGTTTAATAGTCATTGTGTGCTTGCTCAGAGCCCAGCAAACATCGCGGGGCGACACCCCCTCCATGTGAGCCGCCCGCTCCCCAGCCACACGGCCCATCCGTACAGTAAATTAAAAATATGAATCACTTCTCCCCACTGCCTCCCCAAACGCTCATCTTGTCAGCCTCTATGTTGCCTTCATTTGTATTACCTTAATTTAATGTTAATTATGGTCTTCATTTACAAGGAACAAGCAAGCCCTGCTTTGCCAGGGGACCTCTCCCCCAATCCCTCCCCCTCAGCCCAGGAGGGAGAGGCTGGGGGAGAAGGGAAATTGGGGGGGCTACAAAGGAGTGAGGAAGGGAGTTAGGGGGAGGATGGGAGGTGAGATCTGGGTCATCAGTGGCTGATGTCCACTCAGGGAGGGGCTAGAAAGACACTTCCCTACCTCCTCCACACACCCTATCTTCAATCATTTATTCATTCAACAGTTATTTATTGAGCACCTAATATGTGCCAGACAACCAGGGACCAGAGAGATGGGGGTGCACTCCTTCCCTCATAAGGGCTAAAGGAGCCCTCTCTGCCACCCTGAAGAGAATGTGTTAGATTGCAGAACCAGGAAGATACATCATCCCTGGCCCAGGTGGGTGGGTACGTGACGTAGCCCAGAGGGCACAGGACATGGACAGGAGATCTTCTGTCCCTTCCGAGCTCCCCTCTTGGCTACTAGCACCATCCCTATCCCCAAATTGCCTCACACCCTTTCTAGGCAGGAAGTTCTTTCTGAAGTTTTTCCTGAGTCCCTCATGCTGCAGATCAGCCGAGTCTCAGAGCCTGAGTGGGGCCAGGAGTGGAAGGGTAATTCCCGGGCTAAACTCTCTCTGGAGGGTTGGGAGGAAGGTATTGTGGGGACCACCACCCCATAACCCCACTACCCAGCCCTGACATCTTGCCCAAGGTCCTTGCGTCTGAGAGGTGTGGGAGGCCTGAGCATGGCCGTTTGGCTGTCCCTGTGCTGCCACACTCTGCCAATGGGACACACGGTCACACACAAGCCTGTAGAGTCTGTGGGGGGCTCAATAAATGTTGGTGGCTGATGTCACACGTGTGCACACAGGGAGCTGGCAGAGGGCCACCTGCACTCAAACTGCCATTAACCACGAAGACCAGCCCTTCCCCCCAGCACACATCTCCTCCACTGGGTAGAGGATCTCCAGCTGGGAATATCTGCTTGACAGATGAGGCTCTTCTGAGTGTGTGTCTGCATGTGTGTCAGTCTCCAGGGAGCCTTGATCCACACACAGGGACATGTGTCCCCCCAGGTTCAGTGTGCCCCCTCTGGTTCCATGTGCCTGTTTATATGTGCATGAGCGTGTGTCCAGCAGGCCCACGTGCATGTGTGCGCGCCTGTGCTCATGCACGCGACACCCCCCGCCCCCCACCTCCGCCTGTCAGCGGAGCTGATGACATTGGCGCAGAGGAAAGTGATGACAAATGCCCGTTATCAGCGAACGAGGCCGATGACAAATGGGCGGGCGCCCGAGCAGCCCCATTACGCTGTAATAACAGAAGATGGATGGCCTAGCGCCCCCCCTACCCCTACCCCCCTGCGCCGGTAACGGGAGCCGATCATCGGGCTCCACCCTCCCGGGAGGGAGCCAAGCCGCCCTGCTGGCCGCCAATCACGGTGGGCCAGGCCGGGAGCCTGGAGCCCAGAGCCCACGCGGCTGCCTGCAGCGGAGGAACAAAGCGGGGAGCTCAGCGGGAGCAGGGGGCGCACTGGGCGTTTGGCTTGCCCGAGGCCAGGACACGCAGCTGTGCACACACATGGCCTGCACAGGCGCCAGCCGCCTGTGTCCTTGCACGGTGCACCTGCAGCTCCTGTCCAGGCACAGCCCCCACCTCACAGGACCAGGGACACTTGCTTCTGTGCCATGCATGGGCATACATCTGCCACCAGATCTGGGTACACACCCACCAACAGAAATCCATGCACATAGAGCCATGCATACCGCCATGCATACCTCTACACCTGCAATTCATCCACATGCCTACAGAAACCACTTGTGTCTGGGCACATGTATGCTCCCAACATGCCTGCACATGCATGGATAATAAGTATACACGCAAGCAGAAAAGTGTGCATGGACACAAACCCTTACACATAGCTCTGCACACAATTCGGGGTCTTCCCATACAAAAGATACAACAGCTGCCTCAACAAATATTAACTGAGCCCCTACCATGCACATGTCAACTAGGTGCTGTGGAGTTAAATGATGAATATGACACCATCTCTGTCATCTGGAATTTCAAGTCTACTAGAGGGACCAGACAAATGGCTATGAGTGAAGGCAGAAGATGATTTGTGCTTTGACCCAAGTACACAGTTTGTGATGTGAGATTTCCAACTGGAAAATCAGAAAAGTTGGTGGCCAGCCAGTTTGTTAGAGCGTCATCCTAACATTCCAAGGTTGTGGGTTCCATCTCCGGTCAGAGCACATCCCAGAATCAACCAGTGAACGCACAACTACGTGGAACAACAAATCAACATCTCTCTTTCTCTCTCTCCTTTCCTCTCTTTAAAATCAATAACTATTTTTTTAAAGAAAATGAAGGTAAGAGTATATAATAAAGTTCTGTGATTTCTAAACTCAAAACAAAAACTATAAAAAAGAAAAGTTGGTGGTTAAAGGAAGGGTAAATTTTCAAAAGGAACTGAATTGTGTGAGGTAGGGTGATGGGTATGAAAATGGAAAAGTGTAGGGAGTATTTGGAGCCAAACTGAAGAAGCCAGGAGTCCAGGAGAATGGTGTTGGGTGAGCGTGGCGGGAATGAGACTTAGACAGATTGGGGCCAGGAGGCTAGAGCAGGGAAGAGGCTGGAGCCAGCAAGGAGGCAGGAGTTAGCAGGGGACGTAGAAAAGGAGAGGACCATGAAGACAATGAGTGTGAAAATAAACGTGTGGGAGGTGCTAGACAGGACCAACTTCACAGGCGTGTGACCTGTGCAGCCCCTTGGGGCCCTGCATTTAAAAAGGCCCAGTGCTGGGTTTAATGATGTCTTAAATTTTTTTATAATTGTATAAGGAGCCTGTATTTTCATTTGGCACTGGGCCCTGAAAATTATGTAGCCAGCCCTGGAGCCAGGGATCTCTCAGATTTCCAGGTTGATTGTGTAAGACAGGAGAAGGAGCAGGTGGAGGGGAGATAGTGAGTTTGGTGGGTTCAGGGATGTGGAGCGAGGGGTTGAAGTGATGGGTGAGGACTCGGCGTCTCCATCCCCAGAGTGCAAGCCGGGCCTTGCACATACCTCTGCCATGCTTGTTTCTTCTCTGCAGTGAGTCTACACATGGCCACACACCACAGCGTGCCTCCAAAACATACCTGTCCTATGTACTCTCCTCGCTAGAACATAAGCTTCCCAGTATTGCCCTTTATCCCCTGGGCATCCCCTGTGCTTGCCCGTTTGTTGAAGGAATAAGTGATACATGAGTGAATGCACATGCACACGCGCGTCTACGCATGTACACACTGAACATCCAGCCCCCCGCCATGAGGGTACATGCAGGCCCGACTGTTCCTCCAGCCCAACGATTTTCAGCTGGTGTGCTGCAAGAAATTTTAAAACACGCAATACCTTACTATTTAGTCAGACCACTCACCTCTTTTTCCCCTAAATTGTCAAGTAAAATAATGACAACAACCAACACAACAACAGCCATCCGGTGTGAATGAATCAAAATTACACCTATTTTTTGTCAGGTTGGCAAAAAACATATTCTTTGGTGTGCCACAGGAGTTCAGTAATTAGTTTACACGTGCCATGAGATGAAAAGATTGAAAATCGCTGCTCTAGCCCATACCCACAGGCCTATACTGCCTCCAGGGTTGCTCTGCCACCCAGTGTCCACGTTGTGGTAAGAATGCCCTTGCCTACGTGGCCGCCCACACTGGGTGTCTCCTTTGCAGACCAAGCTGGGCATGAGTTAAGGAGGAGCCTACAGGGGAAGCAGCCCATGAGCCTGGGGTGCTGGGGCGGGAGAGGCTGTGATTTGGCGCGAGAGTATGTGAGTTCAAATCTCAGCTCATCCCTCTGCTGACTGTTCCTCACCAAGCTTCGACTTCACCCACACAATGGAACTATAAGAGGGAGACACATTGATGCTAATAGAGATTATTAAAGAGATAGTTCATCAAGCCAGGTATTGAGACAGCTGCTTCCTTCCCCTCAACTCTGGGCTCCTGGGTGCTGAAAATAGACTGGGGACCCAGGGGACGACCCAGGTGACCGCAAACAGAGGAAAGGGAATTGGCAAACCTAGGATGAGGAGGCTTTGGTCCACTCTCAAGAGAGCCAGGTGTTCTAGGAGTTGAGACTCAGGCCCCCCAATGCCCACAACCCATCTGCCAGTAGGGACACAGGGCAAATATGAAGGTGCCCACGGCTGAAGTAAACACTCTGACGGTAGATAGCTTGGGGCAGGGGTAGACAGAGGACACCCCCAGAGATGTGGGCTGGGGGAGGAAGCCTGCCTGAAGGGGCACGGCGGTGGGTAGAGGGACACCATGGTCCCCCCACCCCCATTTGTCTCCTATTTCTGAGTTCTACCTGAGACGGGCTCCACGGGCTAACTTTGGCTTCCCAACATGTGACTGTCTCCTGCTCCTAAGTACAGAATGGGAGGGAGAAGTTCCAGCACCCCCCCAATCTGTCTCCCTCACCCCCATGTGACCCACTTTGGGTCTCTCCAGTATGTTCTGGTCCCTGCCTCCTCCCCCACTACTTTAGCTGTGAGGACTCACCTCCCAGACCTGCTAAGAGCCCTCCTCGGAAACCCCCCAACAAGGGGACTGCAACGAGGCAGCCGGACTACAGAGAAGATGCCGGGAGGAAAGGGACAGCCGGCTAATGGGTCTCGTCCCTCCTCCCTCGCCAGTTCACTTTTTCTGTAGCGTTATTGACCCGTCATTAGTTATCCGTCCAAGGTCGCCGGGCCTGGCCCAGCCATAAATCATGGCGCTGGAGGGGGCTCTAGGCAGAGCGATGGTTCCCAGGATGCAGCGGAGAGCTGGCCCCCAGCACAGCCCGGAGGGGGCTCGGGTGGCCCCAGTCTCAGGAGAGCTTCCCTGACGGCGCTGGGCCCCTCTTCGTGCCCGCCCACCCCACTTGCCTCCCCTCCCCCGCCACACGCTCCCCTTCTGTTTGCTCCTCCAGCCCCGTCTCGCCGCACCCCCAACCCCGCTCACTTTCTTTTCCTCTCCCATTCTTCCCCATGCTCCCCCACGAGCCCGCGTACAAGGATGACGGGGCAAGGGGGCAGGGCCGCTGAGGAGACGCTGGTTCTCCCTCACGGGGCGTTTCACCCCACCTGGTCTCTCAATTCAGAGCTTCCAGGAACAAGAAGAGAAGTCACCCAGGGGGCTGAAGCACAGAGTCCTGAACAGAAGCGAGTCTGGGACAGGGTCCCACGCGATTCAGCACCGCATCGCCGGTCCTGGAGCCGCAGACCCTGCTGCCCTGCCGGACCATGGGAAGGTCAACCCACGCTTGGCGGGGCGCTCTGGGCCGCATCCCCATCGGCCGCCTCCTCCAGAGCGAGGGGCCGCACTGCGGCAGCGTAGTCCGGACCCTTCCAGCCCCCCTCCCCACACCCCGAGCATGCAGCGAAACCCCCCCTGGAAGGTTCCTCCGCGGCACCTGCCACACCCCCATCCCGGGCCCCGGCTCGCTGCCGGACCTCTTCGCCGGTCCTCGCGCGCCCTCTGCTGGCGACTCCCGGAAAGCGCGCTCGTCGGCCTCAGGACCCTCCCCGCCCCCCTGCGCTACACACCTGGCAGCCCCTACTCATCCCAAGTCCCCGCCCACTCCCGCCCCCAATGCCCTTTTGCGGCCACGCCCCTGCACCCGAGGTTACACCCTGGAGCGTTCCCCGGTCTCGCCATCACCCTGCTTTAGAGCAGCCACTCCCACTCCGGATACCGGAAAAGGTGCGTTTGCTCCTTTCTATGGCGTGGAGGGGTGAGGTCCAGAAAGACAGAACTTGAAGCGTGGAGTGGAGAGGGCGTTTTTCTTGCCATGAAGCCGGGTATTGGAGGGGAATCTGCAGTCCGAGAATACACGTCACAGGGCAGCAGGGGGGTTTCTTCAGGCCATCTCCCTGGGCCCTCCTCCACCACCTGGACCTGAGGCTTCCGCAGGGACTCGGGTGGAGGAGGCTCGGGGAGGCCCTGAAGGTTGGTGGACATTGGTTCTCAAAAGCTCTGAGCGGGGGACTGCCGTCCTCGGCCCCTGAGGCGGAAGCCGGGGCTGCCCAGAGTTCCAGGACCGTTCTCTGGCAGGGAGAGGAAGGGCATGGCCTCTGGGTCCTCACTCCTGGGGCCAGACCCTGAGGGGCCTGGGTTTTCTCCCCATTGCGAAGCTTGAGAGAAAAGGGGGCAGGCAGGGAGTGATTCCTTTCCAAGACGGTGTCTGCTCTGACAGGTAGGGTTGCCTGACTAGAGGGCCTTGTCAAATTGGTCCCAAAATGCTCCCATATAGTGCTGAGTCCAAGGTTGTGGTGATCAGAGATGATTCCTCAGGAGAAGCCTGGAGCTTGGGGGAGGGGATGCCTTAGGCCAGGCAAGGACCAATCAGACCCTGTGTGGGGTCCATGTGGCAACGAGTCAAGCATATGGGGGTGGTGAGAGAGGGGCCAGGCACATGCAGGGACATGTGTGAGAGAATGAAGGGAACAGCTCAGGTTTGTGCAGGGACACATGTGGGGGCCGTGGGAGTCAAGTGAGGCATGTATGGGGATAAATGTAAGCTATCGAGCCAGGACCCCTGCCGGCCGCAGGGCTGGAGCTTAGGAATCTGTGCCCACCCCTCCCAACCCTACACGCACCACCAACTCCTAATAGAGATGGAGGTCAGGGCACATGGGCATTTGCTGCTCCAGATCCCCAGGTTTCAGGGCCAGGGACTGTATCCTTCAATATCAGCATTAGGAACACACCACAGACTCTGAAAAGCTCAGGGCTCCTTGCTTTGGATATGTGGGAGAAGAAGGAGTGAGGGTAGGGAGAAAACCCAGTTAGATCTTCACTAGAGACACTCCCAGGGGTGAGCCAAGGCAAACAGCTGGGCTTCCTGGGTCACAGACATCCAAGTTGAAACCCAGCTCTGTTCCTCATGCACTGAGTGATTTAGCACAAGGGAATGAACCTCTCTGGGCCTCACTTTCCTCATTTGCAAAACGGGGATAACACAACTGCCCATAGGGTGCTGGGAAAGTTGTATGCTATAACCCGTGTTCAGGGCTGGATTAAGGGTGACTGGCCAGGCTCAGGGGTCGATTAATAAATGCTTCCAAAACCTCACTGAAATAAACCAGAAACCTGGTGCAACTAACCCAGGTCTCTTCACAGGAGACTCTTTCCGTAACTGCCAAATGTCAATTGGGGTTCTCCAGCCTCCAAAGAAGTTGATGCTTTCCATTGGGAATCAAAAACATGTTTTACCAGTACCCACATAGCCCCCATGAATAATTTTTTTGAATTCCGGTTTGAAAGGACACCAAATTATCAGTTGACTCATAGTGCCCACGTCCTGGAAGGCTCTGCTCTACCTGGTTCCATAGAAATTCCTCCTGTCAAGGACCCCTTTCCGTGAGAGGTGAATTCACCGCTCCTCATAACCCAGGGGTCCAGACTCTACCTGGCAGGAGCAATAAATGTAAATATTTTACAAGGGTTTGGTCCCAGGGAAAACACTAGGGAGTGGTGGGGACTTTGGCAACTGGGGAGTAGCTCCAGTCAGTTGAGCCACGTGGGAATAGGGAGGGAGGGACGTGGCATTAGGATAGAGCCCCAGACCTCTCCCAACTTCACCTCCTCCCCACTTTAGGAGCATCCTAAGACACCCTTCCCCATGTATTAGTTTTCTATTGTTGCATAACAAATTATCACAAACTTAACCCCTTAAAATGAGACCCATTTACTATCTTACAGTTCTGTAGGCCAGAAGTCCCAGCAGGCTCAGCTGAATTCTCTGCTTAGGGTCTCACAAGGTTGAAATCAAGGGGTTGGCTGGGCTGAGCTCTTATCTGGAAGCTCCTGGGAAGCTCAGCTTCCATGCTCATTCTCGCTGGCGGCAGAATGCAGTTCACTGTGGTTGCAGGGCTAAGGTTTCTGTTTTCCCTGCTGGCTGTCAGCTGGAGGATGTTCTCAGTTCCTTGAGGACTCTCCCTGGTCCTGGCACATGGCCCCCTCCATCTGCAAAGCCAGCCAAGGCGGTGCAAATCCTACTCATGTTTTGAGTCTCCCTGATTGGTCCTTCTGCTACTGGCCAGAGAAAACTCTGCTTTTAAAGGGTTCGTGTGATTATACTAGGCCTACTCAGATAGTTCCCCTTTTGACATATAAAGCAACATAACCAAGGGAGTAACACCTCATCATAGTCAAAAGGCTCTATTCACACTCAAAAGGAAGCCAGGGTGGGTTTGTTCTACGAGAGCAAGGGTCACTTGGGATCTTTCTTAGAGTCCCGCCCACCGTACCCAGCCTCCAAGGTGGGGTGGAAGCACCCCTCACTCCTAGTCTCAGCACCCCTAGCTTCTGTGAGACCTTGAGCCAGTCCCCTCCCATCTCTGGTCCTCAGCTTCCTCATCCGTAAAATGGGGCCAGGGGCTGGATGAAATCTAAAGTTCCTTCCAGGTCTCACATACTAATTGTGATGTAAGAAGACAGAGAATTTCGATCTTTTGGATTCGGGGGCCCCATGGCCCAGAGACGGGTAGGACTGCATTATCTTCCCAGCAGCAGCCCCTGCAGGCCTTTGTAAGAGCCTTCACTAAGGAAGAGCAGTAGATGAAACAGTTGCACAGCACAGCCAAGTTACCCTGTGTAAGGGGCCCAGTCGTCCAGCCGGGCTGGGCTGTGGGGAAGCAAAGAGGCTGCTTCAGTTGGTCAGAGACCATGGGTGCCTATGAGGCCCCACAGATGAGGATGGGTCTCGCCTGGATTCTGCAGAGGGCAAAACTAGCCTGCACTTAGTCGGCGTGGTAGTGAGGCAAAGATAGGTCAGGTGGGAAACCAACCCTCCCTGCCCCCGCCACGCCACACCAGCTTCTCAACAAAAGCTGGCCTTCAAAATTCACCTCCCAAATCCATCCTCTCTGCCCCCAGCCTCAGCCTCTGAGTCTCCAGAAGAGCCCTCTCAGGCTGACCCTGCCCAGGGACAGACAGGGGCCCCAGGAGCCTGTCATCTGGGAGCCCGAGTCCATCACCCTCACTCTCACCCCCCCAGGGTAACAGCGACCTCTTCTCCCCAGCTCTCCTCAGGCTCCGCTTTCTGTTCTGCTTGCAAGCTCCCCTTCAGGGTCCCCGCTCCCAGGCTCCCACCGAAGCCTGGCGGAGGAGCTGAAAGAGGACCCTCCCCAACCCCATCCAAGCGCGGGAGCTGGGTAAGAGGTGGGGAAATGAATATTAATTTATCATGATTAGGCAAATCCGGCAGGGAGAGCCGATTCTGGAGGAGGCTAAAAAGATGAATTTCAGCAATAAAATTAAATAAGGACGGACGGGCAGCCCCTCCTCCCTCCTGCTTTGCTGATCTCTCTCTTTCTTACAATTTATGAGGCCAATTATGAAGATGAGGTTGGAAGTTCCTGGAACTTCACTAAATGCAAACGGCGGTCCCTGCTGTTCCCATCAAATTAATTAACCGCACGCTATTGATGGCCGCTCAAGGCTGACGCAAGCGGCCCGCCCTGCAGCCGCCTCCACGGACATGAGGACCCAGAGTCCAGAGCCCAGCCGGGGCGCCACCACCTTCTACAGCCCCTGCCTGGCACCACAGGGGATTCCAGGGACCCTCCTTTCAGCCCCCAGGCCTGCCTGAGCCCTTGACAATATGGGGGCATCCATGCAGAGCTTTAGATACGCAGACGTACTGACAAATAGCCAGTTGCCCACACACGTAGGCAGACACAAAATCATGAACACACAGCACACACAGGGCCTGGGGAAGCACATCAGGCACACAAGCAAATGAACAGACAAGCACAGCGACAGCCCAGCTGAGGGAACCGGAGCCCACTTGGGCGAGGCCAGTGGGGCCGAGGGGTCTCGCCGTGGAAGGAACACTACGTCTGGGCCCTGGGCCTGCTCCGTCAGGGCCAGGCCTGAATCCAGGGGAGCAAATGGCCAGGCAGAGATTCCACCACCGCTCAAGCAGCCAGCAGTGGCCCCTCACCTGGTTCCTGTACAGTGGTCCCTCAGTATCCATGGGGGATGGTTCCAGGACTCCCTCTGTGGATACCAAGAGCTGCAGATGTTCAAGTCCCTTATAAAATGGTGCAGTAGTTGCACATAACCTATACACATCCAAGGGCATACTTTAAATCGTCTCTAGGTTGCTTATAATAAATACCTAATACAATGAAATGTTTTGTGAATACTTGTTATACTGTATTGTTTAGGGAATAATGACAAGAAAAAAACCTGCACCTGTTCAGTATAGACCCAACTGTCATAGGCCTAATGACATAATACACGTTAGCAAGAATGTAACTTTTTAAATTGTTTTTTAAAAAGTTTTATTTATTTACTTTTAGAGAGAGGGGAAGGAAGGGGAAAGGGGAGAGAAAACATCATTGCGCGAGAGATATAGTTGGCAGCTGGGAACCTGGCCCACAGCCCAGGCACATGCCCTGAATGGGAATCGAACCGGCGACCTTTTGGTTCCTAGGCTGGCACTCAGTCCACTGAGCCACACCAGACAAGGCAACCATGTAACATAAAAAAAATTTTCCCCATCTGCAGTTGGTTAAGTCTGCAGATGCAAAGCCTACAGATGTAGAGGGCCAACCGTACTGTCCTCCAGTGGCATCTTCAGAGGTCCCCCCACAGTCCCTAACCCCTGGGCCCTCTCCTCATCTTCTGGCCTTTTCCAAGAATATTCCCCCTAGGTCTTTCCTGGCCTTCACTGGCCTCCAGTGTGGGGGACCAGGGCTTGCAGAGCCCCCAGTTCAGATGATAGGGATGAAGTCTGGCCCAGTCTCAGGCCAGCTTTGGGGCTTCAGCTTGGGAGTCCCCCTGTTCCAGAGGTCAGAAACAGGATTGCCCAATGGCCCAGGGGTTGTGGAAAACTAGCTGTCTGGTGCCTTGACCAAAGGGCAGAGTGGACATAAGGCTAAAGATCTTGGGGTTGAGCCCAGCCTAGGCCTGGGGGAGCTCCCGGGTGTCCGTAGAGTCTGGGTAGCAGTAGGTACCCAAACAGCTGCAGTGTCCACGTGAAGTTGATCTGAGATGGAAGGGAGTGCCTGGAACAGTGCTCTTTTTTGGGGGGGAGTGAGGAAAGTGAGTAAGGCCAATGTCTTCTCCAAGTTACAGTCCCTATTCCTGGCAAGAGGCATCCCATTTCATTTAAAGAGACAGGGATCCCGTGACTCTCCTGGAGAAGCAGGACAAAGGGCCTGGATGTTCCATTCCCAGCCCTTAGTTCCCGGAGGGCAACGCATTGCTGGTCTCGCCCACCTTGTCATGTCCACTCCAGGCCTGGGAGGCCCCTGTCCCTGTCCCTACAGCTGCTCCCCCATGAGGAGCCAGAACCCAGGAGTAACTTTGGGCCTTATCTTGCTCCCCTTTCAGGATGTCTTGGGTCAAGGTCAATGTCATGACCCCAGGCCTTGGGAAAAGATGAGGCTCCCAGTTTGGCAGGATAGGGGCAGAGCAGCCCAGTGAGGATTGTGTCTTCAGTACAAAGTGTGAAAGGGAAACTGACGTTGAGGGCGGCTCAGGCTGAGCAAGTGGCAGCCAGTCAAAGGAGCTGGGGCCCAGGGCTTTGTCTCCCACCTGATCCTCCCCTGTTCCAGGCGTATGAGGCTCCCTCCCCTTCCCCAGCCCCCACTGCACATCGGGGGAGGGGGCGGGCTTCTTCTGCTTCACAGCAGGGCCTGCTCAGTTTGTATGGGAGAGACCAAGACACCTGCCTATTTATTGGTCCTTTATTACTTCAGTAACAAATTGCCACACATGTAGTGCTTTTTAAAACAACACAAAGTTATTCCCACACAGTTCTATTGTTTTGAAGCCTGACACTGGTCTCACTGGAATAAAATCAAGGTGTTGACAGGGCTACATTCCGCTATGAAGGCTCTAGAGTAAAATCTGTTTCCTTACCTCCTCCAGCTTCTAGAGGCCACTCACATGCTTTAGCTGGTGCCCCCTTTCTCCCTCATCAAAGCCAGGAACACTGCATCTTTCTGACCTTTCTTCCCTCGCCACATCTCTGATTGTAGCCGGGAAATGTTCTCCACCTTTAAGGGTTCATGATTAGACCGGGCCCACTGGAGAACCCAGGATAATGTCACCTCAGAATCAATCGTAAGCACACCAGCGAGGCCCCTTCCACCAGTAAGGTAAACATGTTCACAGGTTCCAGGGATTAGGACGTAGACATCTTTGGGGGACCATTATTCTGTCTACCACACATGTGGTCTGACCAGGGACAACTCTGGCGCAGGGACAGAGTGCCTACCGGGAAACAAGCTTGTGGTGCCCGTCTTCTCCTCAGGACTCGCGGTGACTGGGCGGTGATCTGGGGGGGCTCAGTTGTTAGACAGAACACGTTTCCATCTGTGCTCTGAATTCAGTCTCCCTTGCCACCACGATCGGGCACCAGGCTGAAAACCAGGTTCAGGTTCTGAAGTGGCTGGGAAATCCCCTAACCACTCTGCTCAGTTTGGACTCAGAGAAACGCCCCTCCCTCAAACTGGGGAGCCTTTCTCAAGACACGGAAACCCCTCCATCAGCTCTTTTCTTGGGCTCCTGTGTCAGACTGTGCAGCCAAGAGTGTGCCACCGCCCTCAGGACGGATCTCTCTGGAGGCTGAGCACTCTCCCCTGGCAGCCCATTACTTCCTGTTGCCCCTGCCCAAAGGCGGAACCAGGAGTTTGGTCTGGGGATGGTCTCTGGAATTCTGAGTCCCCTGACGGGAGGGCAGTGGCAGGAAGGGGGCCTCTGGTTTCAGACACAGAAGTCAGCACTATCTATCCCTGCCCGTGGTTCTGGGGATTTCTTGTGTGTTGGGAGGCGTTAAAGGGCCAAGTGAACCTGAGACCCACTGGTTCCCTCTGCCCCTAGCCCTGGGGGCTCAGTTCCTCCGGGCTGAGAGAGGCTGCTGTGGAGACAAGCGCACTGCAGAGGGAAGCAAAGGGTGAGAAGCAGTGGCCACATTTGGACCCCAATACCCCAGGCTTTGGGCCTCTGCCAGCTCTGACCTTGCTGTGGGTGGGGACCAGCATGAGGACCCAGGGGTTTCCCAGCCCCTCTTGTCGGCTCCAGGCCCTGGGCTCAGCCCTCACAGAGGTTTCGGGGCCTTCGAGGAGCTGGGTCTGGTTGGTACCGAGCTGTGTGAAAGGGGCCCTCGGACTCCATGGGCTTTTGGTTCCTCCCCTGGATAACCCATGCAGACAAGGCCCTGTGGCTTAGACTTCAGGGCTCTGAACTAGAGTTGGGGGGCCCATTCTAAAGCTGCTGGGATCCCCTGAAACCAGGAAAACAAGGGCCAGCTCCGGGACTCTGCAAGTCACTGACAGAGACAAAGGGCGCAGCAGCTGACACACCACTCCACCTCACAGCCAGTGCACAAAGGTTCGAGCCCATCTCTGCCCCCGGGGCTCCCGTTACTCTCCGCCTCAAAATGCCCCATGTCAAGGGGCCTCTCGAGGCTCCTTGGGGCTCCTCCAACACAACCAACTTCTCCCGCCTCTGTGCCCATCATTCTGCATACTTGGGACGCCCAAATCTTCTTCCATTTCCCTCCACATCCCTCACCAAATTTTCTGTCCTGCAAGGTCCAGCCTCTGAAAACAATCCCGATGCCACTCGTTGGCTTGCTCCTGTCTGCTCTACCAAACTAAGCCCCTCGGCTTGACTCTGAGTCCTCCACCAGCCCAGCCTTCTCCCGGCTCCCAGCACATCGCAGCCCCTCTACAGCAGGTTCCTTAGTTATGCCCAGAGCCTGATTGCCCCTCTCGAATAGGCTATTTCACTGCCAGCCTGCCCCTCACCTCCTCTAGGCAGCCTTCCTTGACTGCCTCAGCCCTGTCAGTGGCACACAGGTCACCATTTAGTTGTTCCTAATCAGGCTCTGCCACTTTTATTCATGATCCCAGATAACCTGTTCTAGGGCAGGGCCCACAGGAGATGCTGATGGGTAGACAGGAACTCCTGCATGTCCGACTCCATGAATTCTCCCTTTAACATCCACCGGTCCCCTTCTAAGTTCAGGAGCTGACTCAGTTCAGGCCTGGCCTACTTGAAGAGCAGCTAACTTGCCTTTCCGGGCTCCGATTAAGCTCCCATCTCCATCCCCACCTGGATGGAAGAAGGCAGGCAGGGGCTGCAGCAGCTCACAGACACCAGGCAGGTTGAATGTCAAGTGCACTTTACTGGGCCCCTGGGCCTTCAAATGCTGTCCTCACAGAGCCTGAGGCACCCCTCCCAACACCTCCAGCTGCACAGGAAGCGGGGCGGGTGGAGGGAGTACATGGAGTGGCTCGCTCTCCTGCTCCAAGGGGTCACGGGGAATGCTGGGCCACAGCTGCCTGCCTTTCCCCTGTAGCCCCCATCTCACCCCCAGCAGCTAGACCCTCCTCAGTGCAGGGACAGGGGGTGCCTGGGCTTTCAGCACAGGAAGCTGGCTTCAAAACGGCCACCTGTTCCTGCTTAAAGTGGGGCAGGGGGCCATGTGCAAAGCTCTACCGGCAGCAGTCCTGCAGTAGAAGGGAGAGCAGCCTGCTCTTGTCGGGGGAGGGCTGGGCAGACCCCGGGCGCCGGGCTGGCCCTTTCCGTCAGGCCCAGGGAGCTGGGCGCTGAAGTGGTGAGGTTCAGCCAGCTGAGGCGGGAGGGGCGAACCGGATGTCCAGGTGGGGCAGCTGCCCCCTCTGCCCAGCCACGGGTCACCAGTCCCGCTCAGCTGGCTCTCGGTAGGGGAGGCCTAGGAGCCTGAAGACATCCTTCTCGGTGGGGGTCGGAAGCACTCGGCCAGACCCCACCTTGAGACCTCGGGCGTCCCGCACCACAGCCGTGCTGAGGGAATGCTCGGACAGGCTCATGCCCTTGGTCTTGGCCAGAGCGCGCATGGAGCGGTTGAAGTAGGCGGAGCCAGTGAAGTAGAGCAGGGCGCAGGCGAACTCGCTGTAGGGCACAACGATGATGTCTAGTCGTCGGTGCCGGCGACCTGTCCCCGGGAGCTGGCACACCCCCAGGTACTTCTGCTGCTGGCCGTTTTCCTCCTGGCTCACCAAGTCATCAGTCAGGAAACCTGGCCCAACACAGGAGGGCTGCTAGGAGGCCAGGGGGCAGGCCCTGGGCTGCCCCATAATCCCAGCTCTCTCTTGGTCATCCTGGGTCCTCTTGTCCCAGCTCAGCCATTTACTTGCTGGGTGACCGTGCCCTCTCTGAGCCTGTCTCCTTACCTGTAAAATGTGCATAAAAATCCCTCCCATCCCCCACAGTGTCAGAGAAAGATCAGGTGAGACACTCAACCTGTAGGTGGTACTAAACACCCGTGTGGTGTGGGGCTGCTTCATCTCTTCCCTGAAATGGCTCTGGCCGCGAGGAGAGATTCTCATGAGACACCCTCCCCCGTGGCCTGCCTAGGCTGCCACTTCGAGGCTCTCCCTTTCTGGGGGCCACCTAACCATGCCCTGCCCTCTGCCAACCCGCTCGCCCAGAGATGGAGTTCATACCTTGCTGCCGAAGGCTGTCAAGGAGGCGACTGAAGATTCCTTGGTGTGATCGGCCATCCGGGTGAGTGAGCAGCACGTCGACGTCACCACAGGTCGCCTTCCCCCGTCGGTAGGAACCACAGGCTACACAGAGCAGCCCAGGGTTGAAGGCCTGAGCCGATTCCCGGACCTGGGACAGAGCGGCGAGGGGTGAGGGGCTGTGGACCTTAGCCTTTCAAGGAGTCCCTCTCCTGTGTCAGCACAAGGGCCTTCCCTGACCCAGGGACCCACCTCCCAGCTTACGCCCCAAGCCAATCCCTGGATGCGCGAGAGCCTGAGTAAGTGGGCTCCAGGGAGCAGAGGCCAGAAATCTACCCTGGGGGGCAGGGGGGCAGCAGTTCTCTAACTTCACCAGGACAGAAGTGAAGGAAACGTGCTCACACCATGGGAGGCAGCCTAAGGAGAGATCAAAGAAGCATGCTTGGGTGCTGAGGGAAAGCTGCAGTCCCTTCCCTCCAGGGTTCTTGCAGAGCACAGAGACACCTTCTCCGGGCCCCTGCCCAAATCCATGCGCCAGGTCTGTGAAGCTCCACTTAGGACAAAGGGCCGCGCACCTGAAGGCCCTCAGCCAGGTCTCAGCAGCCCCCGGTATCTATGGACTTGGTGCTACAGACAGAGTATTCGGTTTGGGGTTTGAAGCCTGAACACATGGCTGGCAGGGTGTCCTAGGCCCAAGTCTGGGAGAAAATGGAGCCCAGAAATATAACCACACCTGTGTGGAGGGGGAAGGAGGGAGAGAGAGGAAGAGGAAGAAGAGCCCAGAAATATAACTACACCTGCGATGGTGAGGAGGGGAGGAGAGGGCAGAGGAAGAGAGAAGAGGAAAGGGGGGTGGGTAGAGGAAAGGGGAGGGGAGGGCCAGGGAGGAGAGGGGAGAGAGGCAATTCTGAGCCGTGTCTCTGTCCTCACTTGGAGGCACTGAGCTGGGCGAGGAGGGAGCCATGACAGAGGCGGCCGTCAGCTGAAGGGTCATCCCTCACGGAGAGGGATAAGCTCATTAGCCCCTACCCCACAGACACTGAGGCCTTTCATATGCAAATGGCCTCCCGCCTCCACCCCAGGACACTGAGATTTCTGGGGTCCTGGATACCCTCAACCATGACACCTCAATTCTCATGACAGGCAGCTCTGCTAATCCCCTCACTCCCTTCTTGAGCCTCCCAGGAAGATGGGAGGCGGCCTAGGGCAAGTGATCCCATCAAAAACTCCTAAGGCTGAACCCCTTCAGTGTGGGGGGGCAGGCCAGGTGGGCAGGGGGCCCAGAGGCTCACTGGGTCATTCTCCTTGCCTGGACACCGTGGCTGAGTGACAGTGTCATCACTAACACCAAGGCCTGGTGACAGGTGAACAAAGGGGCCTGTCATCCACCCTGCACCAGCCTCAGATTCCTGTGGCCTGGAGAAGAGTGAGGGCTGATTTCAACTAAGCTGCGCATAGAGTCCTACCTGATCACAATCCTAGATCGAAGGGGGCAAACCTTGCCCATAGCAACCAGTCCCTGATCCTGGTGCCAACTGAACAAATGATACATCTAACCCTAAATGAACCCTAGTCTCCCTATAATCTAGCTTTTATATGCACTTGATCCCTAACCCAATTCTAACTGAAACCCTAATCTTGGCCAAATCTTATTTCTAGGACAACCACAAATCTTAACTAAATGCACCCAACACTAAGAAAACCCTACTCCTAATTCAGGCCTCACCTTGACTCACCTCTTGGTTTAGCTTTCTTCTAACCCCAAACCCAATTCCACTAGCACTGGGCTTCTTCACCAGCTCTAACCCAAAAAGGTGGGCTTCAGGAAGTCTACATGTCTGAAAAGACATGTACTGCACATCTGTGTAACCTCTGGAGAGAAAGAGTTCATAGTTTTCAGCAGGTTCTCAAAGAAGTCTGTGAATCAAAAACTGTTCAGAACCTCTATACTGACCCATCCTAACCTAGCCCAGTTCAAACCTCGATATTCTTAAGTAGTTCTGACTATAATCCATCTCTAATCTAACGCCGACATGAACCCAGTCCCAACACCCTTCTAGCATATAAGCCAGTGCTTACTCTGCCTGACCACTGAGAACCCTAATCCAGGGAGCTGGCTCTGCAGCCCTTCCCTACCAAAGCCACTCACCCCTCCTCTGGGCTCACAGTTTCAGTCTCGACTTGCTCGTTGCTCCCTGGTCCTAACCTCTGGGGGCCCACAGCCGTCTCTGCCTGCTAGACTCCCCAGCAGAGGGCAGGAGTTCTTGGCTCTGAGCCAGGCCCTGCCGTAAGGGTAGGGCCTGGTTCTCTTCATGGTCTGAGACACCTGCTTACTGTCTGCTCAATCTCTGCGGCCTCTTCCCTGGGAATGCGTTCCAGAAAGTCATCGTAATGCTTCAGGCCAATGGCCTGCTGGGCAGTCAGGGAGGCCCTGTTGCGGACGTCTTCTAGGCTCCGGAAACCCTGAAGGAAAGAAACCAGTGGGGGCACTATGAGGACCCAGGACCACGGAAGAGGCCGTGCATTAGTGTGCACACGAGGCTTCCGTCCCCCCAGGCTCCAAGGAAGACCTGAGACGGGACCAACCCCAGGGGCAGTTGCGTCGGTAATCAGTGGGACTTGGAAAAGGCAGGATCCTGGAAGACAAGCCCAAATTTAGCCCTGCCAGAATCCTAAAATACTGGTTCATAATTCCATCTGGGCTCTGGATACTCAGCCCTGAGGTCCGGTCTCTTCGGAAAGGCACTTGCTGGTCCAGGAGACAGAGAGACATACTTCTTGTCTCTGCCACAGATTAATGCCTCAAGTACACCAAGCTATAGGGCAGTTCTGGAGCTAGGACAGGAGTCTACACCAACCCTGGACACTTTGAAAAATGGTCTCCCTATAGTCTGGGTTCATTTCCATCAGAGTACAGGGTACAAGAACTGGAGGTCAGGAGTTCTGAGACACAGCAAGGCTGACAGGGGGGTGGGACAAGGTGTGACCTGATGGTACCACATCTGGGCGGTCTTGGTTCCAGCTCCCCAAATATTAGAGAAGAGTTCCAAGACAGGCACGCTATCGCTGATGTGGTCCAACTTCCGCAGATGTCCACTCTCTAGGATCTCTAGGATCTTCTCGGCCATCCGTTTCCCAATCCCAGGGATGCTGCAGGCCTCCTGGAAGAGGGGGTTGGAAGAGGCAGGAAAGACAAGTGAGAAAACGGGAGGGGCAGAGCCAGAGGGGCAGGGAAGCTGACTCCCTCAGCTGATGTCTGAGTAAAAGCCAGCCTGGCCACTTGGCAGCCGATGGCTGTGTGAGGCTTGGGCACATCCAAAGGTGAGGTGTTTAGATGGAATGGGCTGGTTAACTTGTCTGTTGATTTCCAGAGGGATGGAGACAAGCAAAGAAGTCGAGATACTACTCACCATCAGCATCACCATAGTGAGGGCTAACACTTACTGAGGCCTTACTGTGTAGTAGGTCACGCACTACAGAGCTCATCTAATTTAGTCCTCATCGAACCCCTAATTTGTTACTATTCTCAGTCCCTTTTTACTGGTGAGGAAACTGACATTCAAAGGGTTTAAGTAATTTGCCTAAAGTCACAGAGTTAGTGATTGATGGAAACCAGAATTCAAACCTTGATCTGTTGGCCTCCAGAGTCTAAACATTTTAAAAACTTTATTATGGAAAAAATCCCAAAGTAGACAGAACAGTGTAACAAACCCCAAAGTAACCATTAACCAGCTTCTATAATTATCAAGCTTTTGCCAATTTGCTTTCATCGATCTCATTTTTTTTCTTTTGTGCAAATCGCAGACATCATAAAATCTTAACCACTCCACCTGATCCCCACTTGTGACCAGTGTCACCACCAACCTCTAGCCAGTAAAGAGAAGACCACATCCCCCCCTTCTGCATGCCCTGCCCTGGCTCCCAGGTACCTGGTAGGAGGCAACAGGTTTGTGGAAGCTCTTGAGGGCACTGATGGCCTTGGTATAGCCCAGGGCCCTCCACTTGTCTCCCTGAACACTGTAGGCTTTGGCCAGCACTTCCAGCTTTTCTGTGATGTGGGCGTTGTGGTTGGTCGCCTTCTGGCTTGAAGGCTGTGCGCAGACCCACTTAGCCAGGCCCTCGGGGGCTGGGCTGGGCTCACCATCTCCCTCAGGGGGCACGGGGTATCGGCCACTAATCAGGGCTTCCAAATCAGCTGCACTAACCTGGGTCTCTTCCCCATCACTGCTTTCATCATCAGAGCCGGGCTTGAGGTAAGGAAGGAAGAAGAGGCAGTAAATTCATGCCCTCCATGAATGCTCCCCAAAGATGGAGGCTGAGTTTCCTAGTTAGACTCAAGAATTAGGCTGGGTCTTCTGCATCAGGCTTGGGTCTCCCTCAGTGTGGGGCCCTGCTCCATTTGACTTCCTTGGTCCCAGCCCTAGGATGCCAGTGGCATGTGGTAGATACGATCTGGGCGAATACAGGGGTGATGAGTGTTGGGAACATCTAAATGGTTTCACAATAAAGACAGCCCTCCTCTCTCAGGGGCCCTGGACTTTCTGAACAGCCACTAGACCCTTCACGTTTCTGGGATCTAGTTCCCAAGGAAAGGGAGCTGTAGGGGCTGAAAGGCTCCTTACCTGGGCCTGGGTGCTTGGAGCTTCTTTTGTTCTCTGGGGAGGAGATACAGGTCTAGTGGGAGTAGGGGGAGGAGAGAGGGATCTCCCAAGCAGAGCCTCACAGGCTCCAGGAGGAGTAGCAGAGTCTTGGTCTGCTTTACTGAGCTGTGGTTGGGCCAGGTACCTGCAGGGATGGTGATGGGAAAATAAGACACCAAAGGTCTTACTCTATCTCTGCTCCCAATCCTTTTCTATTTGGAAACCTTGGTTTTCTAATGTGTTCAATTAAGACAATGAGAGTTGTTTTTAATAACCCAGGGAAATAGTTCAAGATGCTGCCAGGAAACATTTGAGAAAAGTCTGGGACCGGCCCACCTGCTGGGGATGAAGATGCTGAATCCTGCTGTGTCCACCAATCTTCTCTCCTGCAAGCACAAGCTCAGCCAGGCTGACTTTACCAGCTGAGCACCCAGGGGCAGCCGGGGCAGTCCAAGGAGGCGGAGGGCTCGCTCACAGTCCATGCCATCGTCCACCACAATGTGAGTGACGCCTGGAGCCTGGGCAGGGTGTATCTGGCCACCATGTTGGACAATCTGCTTCTCAAAGAGTTCTGCCCGGGCTCGCCCAATGCCTGCTGGCACAATATGGGCCCGCAGGGAGCTCAGCCACTCTGTGGAGGAGATATCCGCATGCCTAATGTCATAACTTTCAGGCATGATCCGAACGATTTCCGCTATAGTTTCGTACTCCCAAACAATTATTTTCTTTCCATCCAGGCAGCCTGACTTCTGGGGGCTCCACAGTAAGCACATAGTTAATTTCCTATGGGCCATCACTTGATGTAAAGGACAAGGGTTTTGAGAAGTCCTATTCCCTCATGTAAACTAGAACGGAGTCCAGCACATTGTAGGCATCCTACAAATCAATTTGCTCATTTATTCGTTCAGCAAGTATTAATAGATTCCTGCTGTACACCAGGCACAAGGCACACATGTCTGGCAATTACAGGCCTCACAGTTTAATGGAGCCTCCCTTCCCACTCAATGTAAGCTTCTGCCATCTATTTGTCAATTTGGCTGCAAAATATCTTATAACTCTGGGGACCTGAGATGGGTTTCTGGGCTCCCCCCAACCTCCCGTTGCAGGCGACCTCCTGGAGAGTGAAGGATTCTGATGGTCCTTCGTTTCCTTAGGGACCAGAGTATTTTCTAACTGATGGACGTCTCGGGGTGGGGCAGAAGATAACAGAGCAAGTGGCCAGTCAAAGACCTGGGACCAAGCCTAGTACAAGGCAGGTATAAACCAACCTGCAGGCCCTGGACAGGCAGAGTCAATTCTGGCCATGAACAATGTAGAAAGTCTAAAGGTTCAAGCATATGAGGGTTCTGAGATTGGGTCTGCTCACCTCTTGCTCCTTCACCATCTTCCTTCCTGGGAATCTTTGCAAGCGCTTTTGGTGATGGATTTGCATGAATCTTCTTCCGCTTGGGAAATGCCTTCAAGATGCCCCTGGGGTCCATTGAGGTATGGCTGGATCCTGGCCTTTCTGTTTGAGTGTTGATCAGGGCAGCTGTCATGAGGAAACTCAGAACTGAGGTTCCCCAATCCATTTGCCTATAGATGTATGATGTCTATGGTCCAGTAGACCAGTTCCCCAGGGCCTCCCAAAACCCATTTGAACGTCACTGGTTCAGCCTAGCTCTACGCTCATCAACCTTTCAAAGTTAGAGTATTGGGGGAAATGAGGGGAAGAATGGACCTACTGGGGGAACTTTTGAGGGGTACCAAACGGTATCATTCCTCAGAGGACTCTAAAGATTCAGTGCAGTGTCTGCCCTGCTGCATCCCAAGGGGGTTTACCAAGAGGGGATGCTAAGTTAGGAAACAGAGCTAAATCTTTAAGAAGGAGTTGGTTTCCAAACAGGAGTAGAGACTGGGTGAATCTGCACAAGCTTCACATAATCTTTCTCGACATGTATCAGAGACCCGCAGAGGAAAACCTGATAGTGTGGGAAGTTAAGGAAGCAGGCGGAATACCCTGTACCTGCCCTGGTTGCAGGCCTCTCGGCATGGGAGCGCTCAGCCCCGCAGCTGCGGGAAGATGGGGGCACGGCCACAGCAGGTGTGCAGAGCCTTCCGGGATTGGAGGAGTCTCGGCCTCACAGCTGGGGGTAGAAGAGACTCCGGCAGGTGTGGGGTACCCGCCACGACACGCAGCTGGAGAATGCTCGCGACTCCCACCTGGGGGGCCAGAACAGTAATGGCGAGTCCGAACCCTGCCCGGAGGATTCAGTCCGGGGTAGGGTCAACTTCAGTTCCAGCAAGACACCCGGAAGCTGGGCAAGAGCAAATTACTACTTACCTACGCGGGTAGCCAATGGGAGAGGATGAAGGGCGAGGAGGGCGGGGTGGGGGAGGGGAAGAAAAATGACCAGAACAATTTCCGGGTCAGTCGGAAGTGACCCTAGGCGGAACGGTCGCCATGGTAGCGACCGAGCGCACAACTGGGCGGAGGGAAGATGGCGGTGACAGGGTGGTTGGAGAGTCTGTGGGATGCCGAGAAGACAGCCCTGCTGCAAGATGGTAACTCGAGGTCCCCCGCGAGCCCCTTGATGTTTACCCTAGGCTCCGGCCCTCCGCGCCGGCGCCTCCGGAAAGGGCCTCAGAGCCTGGGACAGCAGAGCTGGAAGGGTCGCGACCCCCACCCAAGCCAGGTTTTCCATTTGCAGATGAGGAAACTGAGGCCCAGAGGGATGATGTAACTGGAACACGCATCTCTGGACACCCCCTAGTTTCCTGTATACCACCTCGCTCCGCTCGGAGTTTGTCACTAACAAATAACACATAATTCCTTTCGCCTTCATTATGTCTTTTGCTCCTCACCGCTGTTCCGAAAGACTGTTAATTTTCCACCCCATTTTGCAGAAGAGAAAACTGATCCAAGAAGGTTTTAGATGAGCCCCAGACCCCCAACCAGTCAGTGATACAGCTGCATCTTGACCTGGGATCCCATGAACCTCAGTCTTGGGGTTCCATTGCTGAAGGCAACATGGTGTCATGGAAAGTGGAGGGACTTCGGGTTCTACTTAACGACTCTGCCATTAATTCACCGGTCCCTCCAGTCAGCACCTGTGCTTGTTTGGACCTCACTTTCCTCATCTGTCAAATGAGCTGCATGGGCTTCCTGTTATCTCTGAGGTCCTTTCCAGCTGTAATATTGTAAGTGAACTTCTAAAATGTTCCATGGGTCTTTAGGGCAGACAAGCAAGGGCCTGGGGCTGTGCCTGGAAGAGGTGGAACAGGGGTATGGAATCCTGACTTTCACTCTAGGATCGTTGGGTGTTGCCCCCAGCCCCAAACTTCAAGGACCCTTCCTGGATCCACTTGGCAGCCAGAATGAATTAGGTCTTATTTCCTGTAGTTTTTAGGTTACCTACTAGAGATTCACAACTGAAGGCAGAAGCCAATCAGGGAAGCATGGAAATTAAAATCAGCTGATCATTTGCTCATTTATAAACACAACATTTAGGGAGGCTTTACTCTGTGCCAAGCTGCATACTAGAGCAGAGAGAAAAAGATAACAAACCGACCATTACTAAATACACAGATACACCTTGTCAAACCTCTCCTGTAGATTTACCTTCCTGGTGGGTGTGTGGGTGGATGGGTGATGTGACCTCCTTCCCACCAAGAATCACTGTTATTGGTAATGAGAATCCTATACACTTTATATATTTTTTCTGAAATAATTTATGTTCATTGTGGAAATATTAAAAATAAAGAAACAAGCCAACCATAATCCTACCGTCCAGAGATAATCATATTTTATATTTTCATACATAAACTTCTGTATTTTTCCGTGCATATACACTCAGACATATCTTTAACAAAATATCATACTAATATGCTTAAAATTTTTTGTATTCACATACATATGTACGTACCTATATAACATATAGGTATTAGAATAAACTATAGATAAATATTATATAATCTTTGGGGAAGGGTGAACATTCTAAGTACAACTTCTGGGTAGAAATCAGAAAGGGAAAAACAGTTGTCTATATAAAAATTAAACACTTGTTTGGGAAAACTTACTTTAAGCAAACTTAAAAGGCAACTAAAACAATATTTGCCACATATATAACACATGGTTAATATATCCAAAGCTCACTTAGATTAGTAAGAAAAACACGAATACCCAATAAAATAGGCTAAAACCTAAACAGATAATTCACTAGAAACACGACCAGTAAACCCATGGAACAGTGTGAACTTTACAAATATTTAAGACATATAAATTATCCTAGTATGGTTATTAGAGCATGGACTTTGGCCTCAAGTGAGTTTAATCCTGGGCCCACCATGTCCTAGCTTTATGACCTTGGACAAATTATATGACCTTTAAACCTCAATTTCCCTCATTTGTGAATGGGGACACCGAGGATTATTATGAGAATTAAATGCAATAAAACATGTAAAATACCTGGTCCATAGTAAGCATTGCATCCTGCCTGGACTCAAGACTGGACTCCAGGGGGAGAAGAGGGAAACTCAGCTACTCACAGGCAATACCTTGTACCCTACTCCTGACAGAAAAACCCCTCCCAGTTCCTTGAGCTACCCAAATGATTAAGGATGGTGTGACCTAGGGGACTGCTGAAAGACATGCAGATTTGGCGGTGAGTTCCCCAGACTATATTGTATTAGGAACGACTCTAGAGAATAATGTCCCAGGGGAGTGAATTGGACAGGAAAAAGGCTTGGTAGATAGGATATAATAGCAGGTTTTGGCTAGTGGCAGCTTCAGCCCTTTGGTTAAGGGCCTTGGGGCTCGTATTCATCAAATGTATGTTGGACCTGCCTGCTGGGCATTAGTCCTCTGTTATAGTCTCGCCGGGGAGCCTGTCTATATCCACTTACCTGCCTATAAACAGGCATAGCCACTTTTATAAAAATGCTCATGATTACACTACACTGGTGGAAGAGATGGGCTAGGATATTTCCTTGGGTTCTTTCATTCTTTCAATGAAAGACGAATCAATGTTCATTCTCTCAATCAGAATTTAGTTGCACTCCTAATATATGTCAGGTACTATGCTTGGTGTTAGGAAAGCCATAGGCAGAGGAGATAAACCCCTCTTATCTAGTAGAAGAGACAGGCAGTAATCAGTCACACAAATGTAAAACAATAACCAAGGTAAATGCCGCGAAGAAAACCTGTGGGGACCAACCCCGTGTGGCTGCGGGATAGGAATGGCCTAAGGGCGCGCAGAAGAAGGCAGAGCGATGGCATGGCTACAAGAAGTACTTGGTTGGGAAACCCAGTTTAATATCCTGAGAATATAAGCTTATTTTAGGAACTGGGGAGAGAAAGATAAATATATCATTCCTGAAGAGATAGATGCTTTTAAAAGTACCATACTATGTGGTAAATGCTCCACTGAATAAAGCATTAGAGAGGCACAAACAAAGAAGCAAATTTTGCCAAGGTGGCTGGGGGTCATAGTTTAGGAGGACTTCCCAGTGGAAGTGACTTTTGGGCTGGCTTTTGAAGGGTGAGGAGTTCAACAGATGGAAAGAAGTGTGGAGCTATTGCTGATAGAGGAAACAACAGAGCAAAGATATGTTGAAAGGTAGCTTCAGAAAGGAAGAGAGTCCCAGGACATGTCTTAAAGTAATAGTGGACAGTAGTTGGCAAGGAGTGGGAGTGCACCCAAGGCTGTCGGTGTTTCCCAGGTAGACCCCCTGCTCTGTAAGGCACAAGGCAAGAGGACACTCGGGGTTAAGGCGCTTTCTGCTTTGTGCATAGGGAGAAGGAAGGTGCACTATTTGTTCCGAGATGGGAAGGAAATGGCTGAAGAATATGATGAGAAGACGAAGGAACTACTTGGTAAGTGACAGGGGCTCCCAGTGGGCCCTTAGGAACACTTCGGTTGACCTAAGCACACTCCTAGCCTGAGGCTTGAGAGGAGGGCCCAGCATCAAATGTGGAAGCCAGGGGAAACTGAGGCCTTTGAAACAACCTTGTTCCTGAGAATAATCTGAGCTCAGGGCTGGACGCCAGAGGTAGAGTGGGAGTTTCTTTGACCAGTAAACCTCATTCCACCCCCAAACAAATGAGAGAGTGAGTAATTTTTCTAAGGTAGGAATGGGAATGTAGAGAATCCATTGGGAAATAATTTACAGAGAAGGTGGACTTGGAAGTGAGCCTTGTAGGCTGAATAGTGGTAAGGGCAGGCTTTTCACTGCAGGGGCTTTTTGTTGTTGTTGTTGTTGTTGTTGGGTTTTTTTTGTTTTGTTTTGCTTGTTTTTTGAAACCATACTAGGAACAAGCAAGTATCACAGGCAGCGGCCTCTGACCTTGTCTCAGAGGCAGCACTATTAAATATTGACCCTTAACTTGGAGAATGTCTGAATCAAAGGGAGTAGGGGCTAGAAATGGTAATTTTGTAGCATTATCATTTGTGTCCCTGCAGCTCTCTTTTCCTCTAAGAATAGGCTCATGAATAGGGGGTCCAGCTCAGGTTTCTGGGAAATATTTGATTTGTCCATTCTCTGTTCCCAGGTCTGCACATCAGCACTAACTGACTTCCCAGAACTAGGTGGCTGCTTCTTTGACCCAGGGCCTGAGGCTGTCAGCAGTGGGAGTTAGTCTCTTTATTAAGTTTTACCTGAAATGCTAAGACCAATGATGGAATCATGGACTGGGTTATTTTCTTGTCATTATTCTTGACTTTAATTTCTTCCTGGGTCTGATCGACAGGTAGCGTTGGTGAGGGAATTTCTTTTTCCCTTTTTCTGACAGCTCATAAATGTCCAGAACCGACAACACAGATTACACTGGTTTGCATTCTCTTAGTCTCCAGTCTTAAAATGTGTGTCCTGCGCATGTTCAGTCACAGAGTGAAGTGTTGATCCCTCCTTATTATGAGCTGCTTGGGCTCCAGTCCCAATTGGTTTAGTCTGGTGCTATTAAAAATCTTGATGTGTTTAGCATATGACACTGATTTGGTGGAAACCAATACAGTAGTAATATCCTCACAATGCATTGTAATTTATAGCACTCCCAGGGGGTGACAGCCTTGGAATGCCTAACAGGGTGTGCTTATGAAAGCAGAGGTCACGTGGGCTAACCACCACCATCACCAGGCCAGAGTCTAGTCGCAGCTTCTCTCCCCCAGCCCCCAGCATCACCTCTCTTCACCACACAGAGCAGATCATAACAGCCATAGCTGCTGTGGCTGTAAAAACAAACAAACAAATAAAACCCAGGCCTCTTAGTTGGGCTTGGACATGAAATTAAAACGAAAAAGTCCAAATTCCTTCATTTGTAGCATCCTACATTAACCTGTCACTTCTCTTGACAGGTGGGAAATAGAAAGAGGCTTCCAAACTCATTTTTCTACGCTTGATCTTAGCCAAAAGTCTGAGAGGTGGTGCAGCTCCTTTTTCTTAAAAGCAGAAATGGAGGTTCATTAGGACAATATTGTTTGTCTAAAGTTTACCTAATAATGATGTTTATACCATAACTTTTATTGGGCATCATGCTAAGTGCTTTGTGTGAATTATCTCACGTAATCATCCTTATTATAGCCCGATGAGGTAGGTACAGTCGTTCCCATATTACAGTTAAAAAATAAAACAGGAGTTCCAAGAGGTTAAGCACCTTCTTGAGAATCACGTTGCTAGGATTTAAACCTAGGTCTATCTGAGTAAGAGCCCGTGCTTTAGTCTACCACAACATACTGTTGGCAGTTGAGAATATTTAATCCCACTTTATTTTCTTCTTACTAAATTTTACTCCCCTAAGAATGACCTGAGTAGGGGCTGGTGAGAGCAGGACAGAGATGAGCAGAGAGAACCACCAGATCCACTGAGTAGCTGATTCTTTTCTTACCCATCTCTAACCACCCCCACCCCCACCCCCACCACACCCCCAGCAGCTGCCCTTGCAAAATACTGTTCATTATTAACTTTTAAATGTAAAGAGTCCCAGGGCCTGAGCTGACTTTTACTTATGCATTCTATGAAGTAAAATATGGACAGGGTTTTTGTGGCCGTAAATGGGAATCATTTCCATTTTTTTTCAAGCTAATTATATAAATTTGATAATTGGCCAAACTGGTACTCTGTTAGAAAAACTGAGAAAGTAATTTCCAGGGGAAGAATTGCCAATAGTGCATCTGTCTAGGACAGAGTTCTTCCATTCTGTGTTAATAAGCATAGTAGTGTCATATTTTTTTCTACCCTGTCAATGCTATTCATTCCTACCCCCCACAATGAATGCTGTATGTATTCATAGAGGAAAAAACTAAAGGGCCCCATCACAATGATCGGAACATCAAACCAGCCCCAGAAGAACACAGCATGTCCAGGGGGGCAGAGGCTGAAGGGCAGGCCATCCCCCAGCGATTACATTTGGATTATCGGCCTAATCTGCTTTGGTATTTGACCGCCAGCCTAACCACCCCAGGCTGCATTTGGAGGATATTGAGCACTTTCATCCCCAAGCACTTCACCAGCTTTATAAATGACCCACTCGATTCCCTTCAGCCTCCTTAGGGATGGGACGTGGCAGCTGTTTAATAGCCACATAGCAATGTTGCAGTGTTTTAGGGCAGAAAAGAAGAAGCCTACATCCAGTTTAAGCTGCAGGGAGTATTTAGGAAGGGGGAATGTAATTATCCGCATTGGAAATGGGCCAGGGTTTGGAGCTTTGGGGAAAGAGGCCTTTAGGACCTCTACTTTCCAGCCCACCTGAAAGATGGGGCCTCCTTTCAGCTAGCAGCCTGGGACATCAGCCTGCTTCCTGCTGACTTAGGAAAAAGCCCCCAGGCACTGCGTCCTTCATATATTCCCCATCAGACCCTTTACAGGGTCATCGAAAGTCTCCTTTCCAAGGACTGGCCCTGGCTCAGCCGGGAAGATATGACAGCGTCCCAGGGAGCTGCCTTGTACACACCAGTTTGGGTTTACATATAATCAAATCAGAGTGACAGCAGGTGGAAACAGTCTTCTGTTGCCGCAGGAGCTGTCCTTGAGTTCAGGAACAAAGACAGGACAAGGAACACAAAATGTAGATTTGCATGTGTGCATTCATGCCCATGTCTATGGGAAACAATAACAAGGACTTGACCAAAATCATTTATTGGATCTCATAAAGGAATGGGTAAGGACACTTTCTTCTGCATTCTAACAAAGAATTTAATCCCAAGATTTTTTTTTTTTTTTTTTTTTTTGAAGAGCTGAAACAGCCAGGGGTGCCAGGTTCCTGTAACCTGAGTAGCTTTTGAGGTCAGTAGTAAAGAGATGAGTAGCTAATTTTCCTCCTCCTTAGTGTGCTCCTTGGGAAGGCTTAGGTGCAAAACCCAACATTTCCTTGGGGCAAAAGAAAGACAGGAAATCCTGGGGTCATACTTGCCATACAGGCATCAAGCTTTAGGACATAGGATTTAACAAGTCCCGTGATTAGAGGAACACCTCACTATCCAGCCCCAGATAGCCAGGTATGCCTCATAAATTGCATTTTCAAATAATCCAAGTTTTTCCTTTAAAGACTGAAATATAAAAAGAGAAGTAGAGCTACTTAAAAAAAAAGAAAGAAACCTTTCTAAATATCATACATTAAAAAAAAAAACATTTTATTTACTTTTATTTTTAGAGAGAGGGGAAGGGAGGGAGAAAGGGGAGAGAAGCATCAATGTGTGGTTGCCTCTCGCGCGTCCCCCACTGGGGGACCTGGCCCACAACCCAGGCACGTGCCCTGACTGGGAATCGAACCAGAGACCCTCTAGCTTGCAGTCCAGTGCTCAGTCCACTTAGCCACACCAGCCAGGGCTAAATATTATACATTCTTATCGAATATTTATAAGCTGTAATTTGGCCATTTATTAATGATTCAAATTCTGGACTTGGAGTTAAGAGACCTGAATTTTAACTGTGGCTTTTGCAAGTTAGTTTACCTCTATGAGCCTTGGTAATTCCTCATACTCTGTCCCCTGCAGAGTGGTGGCAAGGGAAGAAATGCTGTTTCTCATTTAAAAAACACAGGCATTGGACTAGATGCTTTCTGAGGGAGCCTCCACCTTTAAGATCTGTGATGACTGTATTTCATCATATAGCAGTCCCCTCAGGGTCTAAGGGTACTTACTTGACCTCACACTAAATGGTCCCCTGTGCTTTGTAGTTCTGACACTGCCGTCTGAGGTGAACTGTCCCCTCATGCTATTGCCAGCATGGCTTGGAAAACAATTAATTTCCTGCTGTATTCTACACGTAGCATTTTATACACATAGTCTGAGTGAGAATCCAGGAGTGATCTTTCCTACAGTATAGACTGAGGTGTGGGTCTTGTCACAATAAGCCGCTGCTTGAAGGCATTTGTCACTTCTGAGTTTGTGACTGTGACAGAGGTCCCCAGAAGGCTGGCTTCCAGTTACGTGAGGTGCTGTATTACATGAATAGATTTGGATATACTCCTGGTCACAGTCCATTCACTTAAAAGAGTAGAAGTATTTGTGAGAGGGAAAAAAAAGTTGCCTATAAAGCATATTTCCAAGTTTTACTCTTCCATATTAATTTTCATTATAAACTTGGAAATGTGTTTCTAGGGAGAATTTTTGGCCCTAAGACGTAATAAAATCACACTGCAGAATGCAGCAGACCTTGTAAAAGCACACATTCAAGGGAAAATTCTAATTTTACAGCACACTTTGGTGTTCAGCTTGCGTGCCTTACTCAGAGCAGCGAGGGTGTTTGGGTTTGGCACAGCTGTTCAAAAGGTCTCAGAGAAATGCACTGCTCCCCTGATTTGGAGAATCCGGCTGCAGCTCTCATCCCTGCCCCGCCCACCCCATCCCCAGCCCAGGAAAAACAGCTAACTGGAGTAGCTGCAGTAGACTCCCTGGCCCTGTTTGAGTTGTTTAGCTCCTAACAACAGCATTAGGAGGGCTGCTGGCTTTAAGCAACACCTGGGCTGCCCAGGCTGGAGTACACCCCAGTGCAGCTGGAAGGGAAAGGGACAGAGAGGTTGCAGGTCCAGAGGGTGCCCTGTGGTGATGGGCTGCCCCATGATAGTGGTCCTGGTGACATGGCCAAGTGGGCTTCCCAGCAGGCTTTTCAGGTAATGTACACTGAACTAGTTTTTTCACTTATAATTTCCATAATGTACATTCCTCATTTGAAAAAAAAAAAAGCTTTATGCAAACATCTGGCTTGTAAAACAAGGTAAAATAGAGATAGTTGTTCACATTATAAAAGGATAATTCTTCTTTATAAAAAGCCTTAGATCCTATATAAATAATGAATTTAAAATGCGCGTGCCTAAATTTGCTCAGGTATACCTGAGACGAGTGAATTTCTATATTTGGCCATTCTGAATCATGAGACAAATCTGCCTATCAGTTTTCAGCCCCTTAATTCATTTTTCCCTTTGCACATTTTCAGAGGGAAAAAAGGCATGTCAGCTCACCCATTTTGGGATCCAAATTTTCCCAATTACCAGTAGCTACCCTTTTCCTAACTCTCACATTTTCCCCTTGCTGGAAGCCACTACTGGGGGGCGGTTCTTATCTCCACTTGGTTTCTTGCAGGGCTGTGCTCAGATGGACAAAGCCAGTGCAAAGGGCCTGTAGCTCCCACTTTTATCCTGTTCCACTTACCTAATGTGATGTCGATGATTCAACAGAAAAGGGCAGAACCCTTTTCTTTCCCATAATTCCATTGCTTCTTTCTCTCTCCAGTAAGAAAATGGCGTGTAAAAAGTGCCCTGGGAGCCTTGGGCCAGTGGCAGATTGAGGTGGGGGAGCCAGCACTCCATGGAGCAGGGAACCTGGGGCCTGAACTCATCAAGGAAAGCAATGCCAATGTATGTTTACCCATCTGGTGTCTTGGGGAGGCAGGGCTGAGTGGGGAGTGGTCTGCCAGCTCTTGAGGACAGGGACCATGTCTTGTTTGCCTCTTCGTCTCCAGTGTGCCCACACTGCTCTAGAAGTGTTTGCCTGAATGAATGCCCAAAGGGCTTTTGGCTTGGGCATTCCAGGGCAAGAGCTCTAGGCCTGGAATGTCACCATGACAGAAGTGTGATAGAAGCATCAGAGGGAGCCAAGAAGAGCTGAGGGCTCCCCCATTGTGCCCGAGGGCAGAGATTCGTGGAGGGGGAGCCATCCCCTCCTAGCCCTCCCCAGGAACAGTCCTGGAGTTGGATTTGCCTTCTGCAGCCCATCTTCATGCGCAAGGACACCAAGATGTGTTTCCAGTGGCGGATTCGAAACCTTCCCTACCCTGAGGATTTCTATAGTGTCTCTGTGGACCCGACGGAGCGCTGTGTTGTTGTCAGAACCACCAACAAAAAGTAAGTAGTGTGCTTGGCAGTGGCCTGCCGGGGTGTCAGCACGATGTGGATGGGGTTGGACCTGGCTTAGGGCTCAGACTCCTCCCTACCCTGGGTGGGTGGGGCGGAGAAACCTCCTCTTCCAGCTCTGAGTGAGGAAGGGAGGAGGGCTGCACTAAAGCCCCAGAAGGCAATGAACACTGAAGGGCATCATTCCGGCAGGACCAGCTGTAATAACGTAATCAGATTCATCAGGGCAAGGTAATTTGAACAAGTGTCTGGTCTAGTACCTGGCATATACTAGGGCTCAATAAATATTTTTTGAATGAATGAAGAGATGAGGGAATCACTTAGTTACTAACTTACGATCTTAGGTGCTTCCGTGGTAAGGTTATTGAGACCTTGACCTCTGGCTGGATCCACCCTATAGTGAACTTGGCCTGGTGACATCACTGTTGGAGCTGGCCTGGAAGGGAGCCAGAGCCTGGAGGGCACGCGCGTCTGAGGTGGTTACAGGACTTTGAAGTGTTAGCCCTCCGTGGACTGAGGGACAGTGGACAGGTGCTTTGGCCTCTTGAAAGTCTCTCACGTTATGTTTCAAAAAGGGTACTCAGCTTCCCTTTGCTCCTCTCCTTGTGGTCTGCTAGGGGGAGGCAAAATGTGCGGTTGAGGGGACAGAGGTGGCTGAGGTGGACATTCGATCCTGGCAGGGCTGCTTCTGGGCTGACCATCTTGGAAATGTATTGATCCTCTTTGGGTTTCTGGAGCTCTGACTGATCACAGGAGAAAGAAGAGCCCTGTCATTAATCAGTCTTGCTGTGGGCCAGGGGGATTGTAATCTAGGGCCAAGTCCCATGACATGGATTTGGGGCATTGAAATGCAAGGTTTTATGAGTTACTGGTCCACAAGCTTTGAAGCCACCCAGCCTAGCTCTTGGGGTGCTAAGCTTAATGTAGCTAACCTCACTGGTTTATGTGCATTAAAGAAGACCCAGCTCTTTGTCCATCTTCTCAGATGATGTGGGGCCGGCCCCCCTCCCCTATCCCTCAGGTCCACAAGGCCCACAGAGAAGCAGCATCGTTCCCAGGCTCCCCCATTGTAGCCCTGGGTCCTGCCTACTTCTTATGATCCTCCTACCCCCCGCTCTATCACTTTGGCAGGGTTAAGGAGACTGGGAAGGGGTGGAGATGAATGAATTAATTTCAGGATTATTGCTGTACATGCAGCCAGTAGCCCCTGCAGTGGGCCTTGTCTATAAATATAAAGTCATAATAATAAGGGTTTGCGTTTATAAAGCACTTTGAAGCCCTCAGATAAAAGGCACTTTATTCCCGTTATTGTTCTCATCATTAACAGGAGTCAGTGCCTAAAGTGGAATTTAGCAATTTCAGACAACTGAGAAATTGCCTTTAGGAAAACAAACTCCGTACTTCAGCAAGCATTCCCTGGCGTAAGAGGCCTTGGGTCCAAACTGGGAACAAAAGTGCTTCTGATAGCACTTGAATCTGCAGCCCAGCAGTTTGTGGAGCTGGCTGCTGCCTCCCTTTTGTCCCCCAGAGGTCACTGTCGAATACAGATATCAGGCAGAAATGTGATTACCAGGGAGTGAGAGAAGAGAGGCAAGCTAGCTCACCAAAAAATTCATGAGGGCAGATCCTCTGGGTCCCATCTCCTGCGCCTATTCAGCCATAGGTGGCGCTGTTGGCCAGGAGCTCTGTGGCTGGAGGCCCACTCCAGCGCCCAAGGGGCTAGGGGGACATTTTTGAACTGATGGGTGAGGCCAGGTGGGATGGGAGTAGTGCCTCCAGAGGGGACAGGGCCAGAGGTTGGAAGGGAGAGGAGTTTGTCAGTGCCCGCTTTGGAGACAGCACTGAGCAGCTGGTCCAGTGGCCCAGCCTGGCTCAGCCCAGCCTTCCTCAGGTCCCTCTGCAGGGAGACAGGCGAGAGGGATCGCTAAACCCTTAATCCTGAGTTTAGTGGCATTTTTTTCTCCTGCTTGGAGTAGTAATGTGTCCTATACCTTTACTACCACTAATTAAACAGAACCTAATGGCTTTTCCTTTAAGCAATGTATAACTTCTCAGAATACTTAAAAAATCTGTTTTCTGATTATCACACCATCTGGAGGGGGACAGGGCACATATTTTTATTCTTGAATTGTATATTAGTGATTACCTAAGTGTATCTGTAAAGGCAGCATGATGAACTGACTTGCCAAAAGTAAAGTTAGTAATGGTCTCAAAGCCCGGGCGCAGTTTCCCCCACACCACGGCATTTCTCTCTGATTTGCCTTCTTTGTTCCCCTGAAGGTTCCATGTCATCCCCAGTTCTGATATTCTGCAGTGTGGTTACTAGTAAAAGCCAGATTTCTTTTGTCCATACCTGCCTTGACCCTGAAGAACTGGGCTGGTTACTTTTTTCTTTTTTTTAATTTTTTATTTATTGATTTGAGAGAGAGAGAGAGGAAGGATGGGGAGAAGGAGAAAGGGAGAGAAACAGTGACTTGTTTTTCCACTTATTTGTGCATTCACTGGTTGATCCTTGCATGTGCCCTGACAGAGGAACCCGCAACTTTGGCATATCAGGATGACGCTCTAACCAACTGACACTCTATGTGGCCAGGGCTGGGCTGGCTACTTTTCTTGAAGGAGTTGATTCCAGTGCATCACATCCTTGGCCTCAGGTATTAGTGAGGGAAGGAGGAAAGTGCTTTTCCAGGACCACAGTGTGGCACCATCTGTTCCTGTTAAGAAAGTTTGTGCAAATAGAGGGTTCTTAGCATCAGCCTAGAAGCTGGCAGCTGTAAGTGGAATGAGCCAGGGTGCTGGGGTGGGAAGATGTCGGCTTAAATCTGGCCTTTGTCACATATTACTTGTAGTATTTCATGCAGGGTTTCCTCATCCATCACAGGAGAACACTCATGCCTTTCTCACAGATTGGGTAATTTGATGGAACCACATATGTACAAATGCCCAACACAATGGCCGGCCATGAGCAGGTCCTCAACAGTTCTTTGGAAATTGGAATGCTAAGGGAGCTTGGCTGATTCGGCAGCAGTGATACCAACATTGCTAGAAGAAAGGTTTCTATGCTGAAATAAGTTTACGAAGCTCTGGATTAAGCCAGTTTTTCTTCGGTAGGACTTCTGAGTTCCTTTACTGTGAATGCGTAGTGTGACTGTCTAGGAGGGGCTCCTGTAGGCCGGCATGCAGTTTGCCCAGAGCCTTAATGTTTAAGAAAAAAAGATTTGCCCACTGATTTGCTAAGGGCTGGACAGACTGGAGGCTTCTCAGGACTCCTCTGGCCAGCCCTGTATGCAGTTGTACAGGATGCCCCCTGGCGGTGTGTGGGGCATGGCCCGTGTGACTGTCTACAGTGTTCCTGCTTCTACTTGCAGCCTGTCCTCCAGTGTCATCTGTGCTCCTTAACCGCAAGGGAGAACGGGTTGGGAAAGGACTGGGAATTGGGAAAGCAGTACAGTGGGAAGAGAGTGATGAGGTGTTGTAGGCCATTTCTTCGTCTTTTTTAAATAATCACTTGAGGATATGTTTACTGATTTTTAGAGAGAGAGGAAGGGAGAGAGAGACAGAGACAGAGACAGAGAAACATTGATCGGTTGCCTCCCTCATGCGCTCCAACTGGGGATTGAACCCGCAACCTAGGTGTGTGCCCTGACCAGACATCAAGCCCACAACCTTTTGGTGTATGGGATAATGTTCCAACCAACCAAGCCACCTGGCCAGGGCTGATAGGTCATTTCTGAAATAGCCAAAAATAAAGGAGCTGTCCTTTTGGCACACGTTGAAGAAAGCTGGCCTATTCCAGCCCGTTAGACTGGCACCTGCAGACTTAAAGTTTATCTAGGACAGCTCCTTTATTTGAGGAAGAAACTGCCCAAAAGCTAAATGGCCTGCCCAGGGTCACAGGGCAGGGCTGGGAGTCCTTTTGAGGGCTTTTACTTCCACAAACGTCTTTTGACCACTTTTGAGATTCAGAAAGAAAGACTGCCATGTGTTAAGAGTGCTACAGGGACCTGCAGGGTGGCTGGATCCCTGGGGAGCCTACCTCCCTTATCTGCCCTATCCTTGGACAGATGCAGGGAATTTAGACTAGATGGTCTGTGATGTAGAAGTGAGACTGTAGAAAGATGGAAGGGTCAGGAGATTGGGGAATTATTTGTTATTAGAGTGTCTCTATTTACCAGTTTTGTGACTTGGGCAGGATACCTAACTTTTCTGTGCCTTAGTTTCCTCTTCTGTAAAAGGGGATAATATAAGTAACCAACCTAAGAGGGTTGTTTTGAGGATTCATGTGTATAGAACAGTGCCTGGCACAGAATAAGTATTAATAAATGTCACCTCTCATTGTGTGACTGAGACTGAGAACAATGAAGGGAGATGGAATTGGGGGTGTGTTGGGGCATCTGCCAAAAAGCCCAGGAACCACCTGCTATGAGAGTTTAACTTTTAGCAGAAATACAACATGGTCTCCTCAGGCAGGGATATGGCCTTGTTTCTTCATCCTTAAATCCCAAGGCTCACAGCTCAAGGCCCGGGATACAGTTGATGCCTAAGAAATGTTTGCTGCCTACCTGGGGCTGCCTGAGACTAAGTATTCTGGCTTCTCTGGAAGCACAGTGGGTCTCTCTCTAGTCCAGGTGCTGGTGAGAAAGTCAAGTACAGTTCCTCTGAAGGCAAACGCCAAGGTCAGGGAATGAGGGACAGGGCGCTGTTCCCTGAGAGGTGCCCCATACTGCATTGAACGCTGGCTGTTAGGAGCTTCTGAGGAAAATTGTTTAACCTCAACTGGTAAGCCAGACCCATTAGAACAGACTCAGAACAAAGCTGAGTCTCCAGATGCACTGCTTCCATTCCTCTGGCCTCGTGAAAAGCTTCCTGAAAGGAGGTGGGTGTAGGACAGGGGCGGGGGCAAGCTACGCACCTCAGCTTCTCTTTGATGTTGTTGCTGTCATTGCCATTGAGGCCAAGCTCCGGAATTCTTTTTCTGGTTCCACTGCCCCAGCCTGGGGCATGTGGCTTGAGAGTGCCCCTCTGAAGGTGTACAGGTGTGTCCCTGTCCCACCAGCATACAAGCCAGCTCGGCAGAAAAGATGTCCCCATGCTCTGCAGGGCAAGGCCTTACACAGGCCCCTGGGCTTTGGCTGGGCTGCATGTGCCTGGGCTGCTTCTCTCCCAGTTCAGCTTCTTGTGTATATTTGCAAGGAAGATGTTAACACTTCCTAACAAGCCTTTGTGTTCATCTAATCTTTTCTGTTTAACCTTTGACTCCCCCCTATTATCAGTGTCTGCCACCTTTGCTGGCCAGACCAAGGGCCCCAGGAAAAGACCTCAGCCTGGGCTGGCTAGGAAGAGGATGAGGCCGGCATTCCACCCTGGTTTGCAGGCAGATGGATCGCCTTTCCCTGGGGCAGAGCTTTGGAAAATAAAGCAAACCTGTGGTGCCATTAGGATCTCCCAGCCCCCACTCCTTTTGAACTGTCAGCCTTTAAGTAAACATTCTTTTCCTGCCATGGGTCCCAGCACCTTGGCGGGGAGTGGGGAACCTGGGAGGAGAGCCTCTGCTAAACTAAGGGATTTGGGCAGGGAGAGCAGGGCAAAAGTACTGCATTGATGTCAACTCTCTTGAGTCCCCAGGGCATCAGGGCTTTTGAAGTGGACTCGAGGTAGCTGTCACCACAAGGACCAGGCTCCTCTGAAGTATTAAAAGCCCCGTCCTCTCCAGGCCCCTCACTTGAGTTTGTTTGTACCTGCCTGCGGCGTTTCCCTTCCCAACCCACACATCCTCGGCAGCAGCCGTGTGCCCGGGTGACAGGTCTGGCAGCCATTGACAGAGCCTAGCTGCACTTCCACTAAGGAAAATGCCAAACGGGCCTTTTGCTAGAGATGAGTAGGCCGTTCTTTGTGCTCTGGTGTGATAAGCACCAGCCCAGGAGCAAGAAATTTCAATCCTGACTCCATTGACAATTGGCTGTGAAACCAGGCAAGACATTTCACCTCTCTGAGCCCAAGTTTCCTCTTTGGTAAAGGAGGTCAAATTTCCTGCAAAACAAAGTCCAGTTACACACATTATGGACTTGGTGTTGCTATCTGGGTTTTTTTGTTTGTTTATTTGTTTTTTTGCTAAAAGGGATCATTAATCTCTGGACTGGCACCTGCAGTTGATGGCGGGGTGTGAGAGTCGAGGAGTACAGTCTTGGGGCCCGCAGAGTAGGTCCAGCCTCCTCGATGAGTTACGTGGCTGTCCTCTCAGGCAGCTTTCTCCTGCGGATGTCCTTCCCTCTCTGGCCTACAAGCTACTGAGGCCTTGCGAGAGCCCAACAGAGAAAAAGGTAGCTGAGATCTTCAGGGGAAATCCCACGTAAATGGCAACTGTTGGTCCCCAGCTCTGGGGGACAGCCCTTATTCTGTCCCTTGTTAGCACACATGTCCCATTTCCTTGGGGTACAGAGGAGGTCTGGCTCACTTGAGCTATCTGTGTGTTCCATGTTTCTTCCACATGTCTTTGGTAGTCCTAAGCCTGAAGTATGAGTCCCTCTAACCCCTGGTCAACTCAAGTCAATCGCGACCAATTCTGCTTTTACCTCTGGACTGGCCATAAGGCCTGTCATTCTTTCCAGGGCCACTAAGCTCCAAAATGCTGGCGTTCTAGTGGCTTCCTTTCTTCCTCTCGAACTGTTGGAAGGTGTGAGAACTGTGTGGAAGCTTGGCAGCACAAGGCCTGATGCCCAACTGCTGGCGTAGTTTTGTTGGATGTCCCAATGGTCCCTTTGTGTCCCCCCAGGTACTACAAGAAGTTCTCCATTCCTGATCTGGACAGATACCAGCTACCTCTGGATGATTCTTTGCTGAGCTTTGCTTATGCCAACTGCACCCTGATCATCTCTGTAAGAGTCATCCAGGCCACTGCACCAGGGAGGGGCTCCCTCTTTCCCTCCCCACTTCCCATTCCACAGGAGTCCCCAGTTCTAGCCCTAACCCCTGCCATGTACTTGCTACAGAACAGGCATCTCTGCTTCAGCATGGGGAGAGCAGGGTCGGGGCTCACAGCTAGAAGACAGAGGGTGATGGTGAGGGGTGGAAATCACAGGACTGGGGTTCTAGTTCAAGGCCTGTTCCTACCCAGGCATGTGACCTCGAGCAAATCATTTAACCCTGTAGGCCTCAATTTCCTCATTTTTGAATAAAGTGATCAGAAAGGGCCCTGAGAGAGAGAGAGAGAATGGGGAGATGCAACTGAATTATGTCCTCTTCCTGGCTCCACCTGCAGTACCAGAAGCCAAAGGAGGTCCTG
Source organism: Mormoops blainvillei (assembly GCA_004026545.1). Classification (NCBI taxonomy): domain Eukaryota; kingdom Metazoa; phylum Chordata; class Mammalia; order Chiroptera; family Mormoopidae; genus Mormoops; species Mormoops blainvillei. The sequence goes on along the minus strand of PVJD01006739.1, from coordinate 40,301 downwards.
GTGGCTGAGTCAGAGCTGCAGGAGATGCTGAAGAAGGTAAAGATGGCGCACAGCAGTGACGGGGACTGCAAGACCCAGTAGTGGGCCCTTGAGCCTGCGCCTCTGGCGTGGAGGGTGGTGAGGCTCTTCCCGTCAGCAGGCAAGACTTCGCAGCCCGGGCCTTTCTGACACAGGGGCAGCCTCTTCTCTACCAGGCTCTGTGAAAACTGGGCCTTGGGACATTCCTGGCCCCCCCATCATGGCCTTATGTCCTGAGTAAAGTCATTCTGAGTCACTGCCCTCTTGTCCATTCTGTATGCACTCAGGGAGGGTGCTGGTGGTGACATTCCCTTCTCTATCCCAGGGATCTTCCACATAAAGCCTTTCATATAAAGGGAGCTGTGGGCCTTAGATGGCGAAGTGGGTGGCGGAACCCTGACCCCAGCTGGCGTGGGCTAGCATCTTCCCCAACCTGTTTGCGTAAACTCCAAAGACAATTAGGCTTGCAGACCATGGCCCAGAGGAACCTCCCTAAGGTAAGGGTGGGTGAGGGAAAAGTTTTTATTGACAAATGCAGAAACCTTGGACACAGAGCCCAGGACGCGAAAGACACTGTGGGTGAAAAGCCAGAATAAGCATGGCGGCCTTGTGACAGGCGTGTGCATGTTGGTTGGGGGGCGCAGGGGGTCACCACAGAGGGATAGCAGCTTAGCCTCTGATGGTCCCCTCTCCATACCCTCCAGGTGACACCTACCCCACCACCAGGGCCAAAGGGGTAGATGGTCAATGAGGGAGTTTCCTGGAAAAAAAAAAAAAAGGAAAGAAAGAAAAAGAAACCTTTGTTTTTTTGGGACACTGAGCCACAAGGCTGGTCTTACCGTTTCCGCAGCATATACATCCCTAAATTTCAATCTGTTGTCCCCTCTCCAAGGGGGTCTCCCAGAAGTCCCCAGACAGTGAGGAACCAGATCTGTGAACAATTAAGCTTTATTTTTACAAAAATGAACATTGTAGCATGTCTCAATAGCCGGCCTGAGGCTGGGATGGCTTAGAACTCAAAACTGCTGGGTTCCCTTTGTCCTTTCTTGGTATCAATGGGAGACCAGGCCACAGTGCCCCAGGAATGAGTCTTTAGCCCCAAAAGTTTGACCCAGGGTGGGGTCACGGGCAGGGGGGGCCTGGTGCCAGCAGGAGTACTGGCAACTTCAGCCTTCCTTCCAGGGAAAGGACACAACAGGACCACTGGAGGGGCTGGAGCACCTCCTCTCACTCTAAGCTACCCTGGCTCTAAGAAAGGGTAGGGCACAGGGGTGCCTCCCCAGGCCAGATCCTTGCTCTGGCCAACAGGAAAGCAAGGCCCAGTGGGTTCAGCTTCACGCTCCCAAAGCAGCAGGTCCCTTCTCTCCAACTAGTTCCTGGGAGAACTAGTGCCTCTGGGTAACTCCAGATCCCCGGGAGTCAGCAGCCTTTAGTTTAAGGGCCTGAGCACTGTGGTTGCAGGTCTGGGAGCACAGGCACGGGGGTGGGAAGGAGTTATCACTGCACCCTCCAAGCAGGATAGGTCCCTGAGTAGCTGGCTTTCCTGGCCCACAGGCTGGGGTGGCCCTGACAGTCATGGGTTTTGAAAGTCCAGAACGTGGAGGTTGTAAGCCAGTGCAGCATAGAGATGCTTGGTGGTGAAGCGCAGGCAGTACACAGGACTGCTCTGGGGTGTCGACGTCAGTGGAAAGGCCTGCAAGGGAGGGCACAAGAATGGCAGGAGTGGCCCAAGGGGGATGGGGGAGCCCAAAACCAGGACTCCCAGGCCCAGTGCGGTGGGCCAGATGCCAGTGTAGGCTTCTTCCCACCCTCTCCAGACGCACCCACTCTCAGGTACAGCCCGTAGAAATGAGTCCTGGCTTCTTGGAGGTGTGAGGTGGGCGGGATGCTTACGTGTAGGCAGGCCCTTTGGCGCCGGTCCCACAGTCGCACGACACCGTAGTAGGAGGAACCTGTGGCCAGCAAGTGGTTCCCATCTGTCTGCAGGCAGTACAGGGTGCTGTCGTGGGGCTCCTCCCACTCCATGACACACTTTCTGTCCAGGAAGAGGAGATGCAGGGGGAACTTCAAGGTACCCTCTACCTCCAACCCCAACTCCCCATTCTGGCTGGGGGAAGAGAGAGAAGCTGAATCACCAAATTCTTTAAAAACCAGCCTTAATGGACAAAAGCCTTCTCAGTAAAGGTGTCTTTCTCACCAAGCCCAAGACCCCAGAGTAGATTATGCCCTCATCTGTGTTTCACATAGCTGACTACATGTCGCAGGACTAATAAGGCCTTTGAGATGTAGAAAGGACTCAAGAAAGGCAGGGACAGAATGCTGAGGGATAGCACCCAGCCGCCGAGGTCTCAAGGCCAGGGCTGCCCAAGGTGAGGAATCTAAGCTTGATCTGCCCTTGCAAGCTGCTCCCTGACACGGAGTTTCTGTACCTTCTCCTACCGGGACTGTCCCACCATCTGTCCTCCTGCCTGGCACACTCACCTGACACTGGCTCGGAGGTCCCAGTATCGAACGTAGGTGTCATAGCCACAGGACAGCAGTGTGGAAGGGGACTCGTACATGAGGTCCAGCACCCCAGCCCCTGGGGGAAAGTCACTACCCAGGTGCGTCATCAGCTGCCCACTGGGGAGAGAGGAGGGGCAGAGGGTGAGCCACTGTGCCACCTTGGCCTGCACAGATTCTCTGAACCTCTAAATGGCATCAGTTCCTGAGGAAATGCAGCTCTCTTTCCTGAGTTAGAATCAGACTCCCTTAGGAAGGGGGGTGGGCAAGAGAGGAGATGCCCAGGCTCCCTCCCCTGGCACCCCAGTCCCAGTCCCTCCCTGCAACTAAATGCCTCAATCAGCTGCCAGCAGCCCCTCCATCACACCTGCATGCTGGCCACCCACCACCCAGCCTCTCCTCCTCAGGAGGATGAATGGGCCTTGCTGAAGGGGTCGCCCCCCCACCTCACGCGCACACACACATACACACACACACACACATTTGGTTACTTTATACTCCTTGATCCTGCAGGTCATGCAGTTCTGAGCTGCCTGAGTCCAATGCCTTAATTCCCGCCTGTAATCTGGGGCTCAAACCTCATTGGGGATAAAGACCACACAAAGGGAGAAGGGGAGTCCCAGGAGATGTTAAAACAAGTAAACACCTTTGTGTCTGGGGAGAGAAATCGCTGAGAAAGCAGCTTAGCGGGCTGGTCCCTGGTGTTCCCGGCCGGGCTGGCCCCCAGCCTGGGGCAAGCACGCCTCTGTGATCACAGCCCCCAGCCTGCTGGGCTCCAGCTTGCTCCCCCACCCTCACCCCTCCCGGTGGCCGAGAGCAGATTACTGAGAAGAACAATTTCTTTGTGACTGTGTAATTCCCTCCGTGACCGCGGCAGTGGGCAGACCCCTCGCCCGATGCCAGACCCCTAGCAACCATGTAGGGGGGCCTCCTGGCCCTAGCAACTACCCCTCAACATCAAGTGCACCCGCTAATCCCTGTGGCTAGGGGACGGGTAGAAGCAGTGCATTTGCAGAATGACTGGGGGGAATGAAGGAGAAGAGGGGCACCCTCCAGACCCCATTCCTCAGCTTCACCCAAGAGATGCTGGGCTCTCCTCCGTGATATGACTGGGGAAACAAGGTCTTGGACACTTCACAGGGACACACAGGTAAGAGGCCCGGGCATGGGGTGGGGAGGGCTTCGTGGTCACACCAGCCCAGATTTGTCCCAAGCAGCGTTCATCAAAGGGCTGATGGCAGATGAGGCTGCCAGTCACATGTGTGAATGTGGCCCTCAGCTCTAGTCTTTCCACCTCACACAGACAACTGACCCTCAACGTCCCTTCTCCCCAGTGGGGCCGCCATCTTCCCTGAAGACTGACAGAGTAAAGGAGGAGGCTGGAGGTTCCTTTCTGCCCACTCTGCCTTTCCCCCTGAGCCCTGGACAGTGAGGTGACCCCCAGCAAGGAGCACTGTTGCTGTCTAGTGGGAGGTTATGCCCTAAGTCAGCACCCCAGCCCCCAGCCTCCTTTCCAGGGCCGTGCTCTTCTTTCTGTCGGGTTAGAACACGATAAACCTGGGGCGGGGAGGGGATGTTGGGCGAATCCTGAGGAGGATCAGGCAGAAAGCCCTCTCTCCAGACCAGTGTCTCCTAAAGATGGCTGACCTGGGCTCCCAGGAAGCCCTGCCTCCCCAGGTGGGCCGCCAGCCATGATTCACCCACCCCGGGCTGGCCGGAGCCCTGAACGTGGCTGGTCGCTCCCTTTCCCTCATGGGTACACATGCACATTTGTGTGTATCAGGTAGGGGCTGTTTTGCTCCACAGTTCTCCCGCTCCCTCTCCCTCCAGATTGGGGGCCCTGCCCCCTCCATTAGTGAGGCCTTCAGGAATGACTGAGGAGCTGTCCCCTTTAATCTATAGAAGTAATTTCATGTTTGTCTGTTTGAAATAGAAGATGAAAGGCAGTGGGACTGGGGGCGTGAAGCCCAGCATGGCTCCACCTGCCCACCCCTGGTCCCAGGGTTCGGGGGGAAGGAGGGCTGGGCACCCCGGCTAGGCAGGGTCAGCGGCACAAGGCCCACACCCAGGCCAAGTGGCCAACCTGGACCTCTGCCCCAGAGTCTGAGCCACCACTGGGAAGTGTCATGCCACAGCATCTGCGAGAAGAAACACAGACCTCTCCTCTCTAGGGAGGACCCAAGGGCCATAGTGAGCACCAGCCCCTGGGGCCAGGACAAGTCCGGAACGCCCCTCATCTGCCAGCGCAGCCTGGCCAGGGGATGCAGAGCTTTCTTTCTGTCGTACTGTTCTCTGAGTCTCTGAAATGGCCACACACACTTTAAATGGGCCAATAAAAAGATACAATTTCTCTTGCCTCTGGGCCCAGCACCCTTGAAGCTCTGTTGTGCAGTGCCTGTGAGGTTAAGTTCAGAGCATAAACTGACACACCATGCTCTGGGAAATGGCCAGTCTCTTGCAATAGCGGCCCAGCGGTGCCATAGAAGCCCTGCTGGGGTTTTGATTTGGGAAAACAAACAGAAATGGCATCGTGGGCCCTTTGTGGCCCCCACCCCAGGACCAATTTAACTAGAAAACTCTAGCTCAACTGTTGTGGTGGAGAGAGAGAGAGACTGGCCAACAATAGCCCCCAACTTTGGGGGGAAGGGGGGACAAAACAAGCTGTCTCCTTAGCCCCTCCTCTGAGCTCCTTTTCTTACTGCAAGTGTATTCTTGTAAAAAACGATTAGATTGCAATTTGTATAACATGGTGACCCCCAAATTCAGACATTTCACCCCTTTTCTCTGGAAAGAATGTTAAGAATGCTTCTGGGCCTATCACTGTGGGGGGCGGGAGGGGGTGCACTGCCTTGGCTGTCAGAACAACTTGTGTGGGAACAGGGCTGCTGCTCACAGCCCCGGGCCAAGACAGGAGCAAGGGCCTAGTCTGTCACTATAGAAGGCCAGACAAAAAGTCCATTCCCTTCCAACTCCTGCGCACAAAGCCTGGGCCTCCAGGAGCCGCTGAGGGCTGGGGGGCCTCCACACCAGCTTCCCCCAAGCAGGATGCCAGCAATTCTCTCTCCACCCAGGGAAAGATAAAGACAGATGGGACCGCCCCTGTGAGCCTGAGGAACACGGCCAGGCCCAGAGCGCAGCCTGGCTACTGGCTACCTGGGGCCTCATCCCAGGGAATCTAGGGGAGGGAACCAGGTCTCCCTGGCCCGACCCATCCTGCTGCCCAGGGAACTCCACTCGCAGGCTGGAGGGAAGTGGGAGGATAGAGAACAACTTTCTGACAGTTGAGGAAAATTTAAGACACTCACCACCCCCTCCTCCCATGACCATCTTTATGGGGAAAGCTAACAGAAGGTGGGTGCTAGCCTTGAAGACCTGGATGTATAATCTGGAAAGGCCCTGAGTTCCAGGCTGGAGTCCAGCAGGGTGGGGCAGGCCCTGGCAGGGACGGCAACGCCCTCCCCCCACTCCCCCGCCCCTCTGGGCCCTGAGGGGCCAGTAAGCCTGGTGTCCTGCTCTCCCCCTTTCTCTCCTCCCTCCCTCCCCTGAGCCCTTTTGCCCCTGCCTGGCCTGCTTGTGCTCCCCCCACAGCCACAGCCCACGGGAAATCCACCTGTGGCCCCACACTGTTTTACAGCCACTGTTAACATACTGGGTCCCTCATGACGCTCCCTGGATATTCTACGGTTGCTCATTCGTGCATCTGTTTGGGTGCGAGGACACTCCATCTTGCCTGTGCTATCACCAAATGCAACAATGGCTTTTGGGAGAGAGAATGGGTGGGAGGGTGACAAACAGTTCACCTCCCTAGATCTCCTTGGCTCCCAGGAGACAGATGGCCTGAAGGTATAAGCTGGGCCCAACACGGTGGTTAAGAAAAGTGGGAGGTTTTTCCCTCCCTTCCCTCCCTCCCCCTCCTTTCCTCTCCTCCTTTCGTTGACCGACAACCATTTATTGAGCTCCTTCTATACATAAGGCATTGTGCTTAAGAGAGACTGCAGGGAGATGTGAAGTGTGACTTCGAAGGATGCATTCCCTGTCCTCAAGGAGTTTTCAATCCAGTAAGGGATAGAAGTTTGTCATGTATCCAACTAACAATATAATGCATGACCTGGTAGGTACCAGAAGAGAGAGAGTGTCATAGGGCACAGAGAACATTTTGACTATGGGTATTAATTCTTCAGTGAGTGACAGGATTGTGACAGGCAGTGACAGGAAAGAGGGGTGGCCCAGGTAAAAGGCCGGCAACAACCAAAGTGCAGAGCTGGGGCACCTGGTGGGCAATCTGGTTTAGTGAGGCTTGGGTCCGTGAGGTGAGCAAGTTGGCATGATCTGGCTTCCAGACCATAGTGGGCACACCGCTCAGCTGGCAGAGCTCCATGAGCGGCAGAGAGCTGCGAGGGTTTTGGGCAGGGGGTTGTCGTTCCCGTCCAGCCCTCCAGCAGGGAGAACGGGAGAATCAAGGAGGATGATAGGACCCAACCACGAAGTGGTGGAGACGAGGAGAAGCCCATAAAAGCTTCACCTGCCCCAGCCCTACCAGGTGAGAGGGAAGGGCCCTTGCCAAGCACACAGCCTCTCATATGCATGTGTGTGCGCGCACACGTGTTCAGACACAATGGCTCAAAGGCCAGGCAGTCCACTTTGTACTGCTAACAAGGGGACCGTAATTACAGGAAGGGGCAGCCGGGCAGATAAAAGGATACAAAATTTCAACATCTGTTGCCATAAAGGGATAAGGAGAAGTGAAACGCAAAGTATCAGTTTGGTGTCAGTAGGCAGAGAGCCAATTTCAAAGAGTTCAGGGGGACAGAGGGGACAAGAAAGAAAAAGGAAAGAGGGGGGGAGAAAGAAAGAAAGAGAAAGAAATTACAGGGTTCCTTAAAGAGGTAAAGAAAAAAGAAAATGAAAAACGCTGTCAGTAATACTTTCAAAGGAGAAGGCAGGTACTTTAAAGAGGGGCAATTCCCTTAATCAGCCTGACTGAAGGCCAGGCCCCCTGCCCGGTGGAGGCGGAGGGCCTGGGGCAGAGACAAAGCCACACCTGGGTAGGACGGGCACTAATGGTGCCCTCAGAGCGGCCCAGCCTGCACTCAGGACACCAGTCCCCACGGCAGACGGTGTGACAGGCTGCAGCCAGGCACCCTTGCCATTCCAAACACCAGTAGATGACCTGATATTTAGCTCCCATGCTCAGTCCAGGGTCCTAAGACAAGCTCCCAGCCCAAGGGGAAGCTATGCCAGGGCACACGGTGGCCAACGAGGCAGCCTTGTGTGTGCTCTGAGTCACCAACTCCAGCCACAGGGGTCAGGATCAGGGTGGGCTTCATGATGGAGCTACTGTTTATGCTGAAATATGAGCAGGGTTTCAGGAGGCAGAGAAGGGGTTAATCCAGGCACAGTGGTCAGATGGAGCGAAGGCTTAGACGGGAAAAACAGAGGGCACCTGTCAGAACGTGTGAGAAGCCTACTTGCCCAGCCTTCATTGCGAAAGGGGACTTAGGGGCTTTAGGATGGAAATGGAGTAGTAATGGGCAACAGGGGATAACCCTGGCCTGAAGGGGAAGGGGAGATGAGGGGACATGTGCAGGGGCCATGCCCATGGTCATACACATTGGCAGCGCGGGGCCTAGCTAAGGACTCAAATCCTCCGTCCCTAGGAACAGCCAGGTCACCAAAGCCCACTCCCACCCCTTTCCCCACCTGTCAGCCCCCAGGCTGGCTCAGGGCTATGGCCGGACCCTCGGCAGCACCTCCAGGTCTGAGGCCTCTTCCTCGTGTGGCCCAGAAGCCAACCACCACCAGGGTGACCACTGTGCCCTCCTCTCAGGGCACCAGTGCTAGACCCAGCTCCAATGCCCCTTAGCAGAAAAGTATAACCCACAGCAAGAACAAGCCCTGGGAGAGGGGTGTGCGTTATGCCTGGCCTGCCAGACCCCTGCCCCCCGGGCCTCTCGGCAGGTGGGTGACGGTTCCCACACTGACGACACCTTCCCTGGTGCCCAGCCAAGGGCCCTGCTCAAATGCAGACAGAGGACACAAGATGGGCCTTCATTCCTCTAGACCTCAGGCTCAGGAACACGATGGCTTTGGCACAGTACCTTGAGGCCTGATGCGACCCGAGGGCCTAGCTAAGGACAATTCAGTGGTTGGTTATTGGCACTGTCTGTCAAGATGGAGCCCCTGAGGGCTGGGGACAGGGCCTGAAGATCATCTACCCTCAGAAGCAGGAACACGCTGGCACCTCCAGGCTGGATGAAGGACTCCATCTTTCTCTCTGCCTGGTGTAGACAGGTTAGAAATCCCATCCTTGGGCCCAGCCCATGGGACCCAGCTCTAGGAGAGAGAAAGGCAGAAAAGGAGGAGGGATGGGAGAGACAGCCAAGTTCCCTGACATCTAGGCAATGGCTGTGTGTCACAGCTGCCCTTTGACCTCCAGCCAGGACCTCTCCTTGCTTAGCCTATGGGGAAAAGAGAGTCTCCAGGGGTGTCAATGGAATGAAGGGCTGAGGGAGCCATGGTGACCTTGAAGGAGTCCCCAGGCGCTGTAAGTAGTCCAGGCTGCCCGAGGACAGGTATTGAGGGACACAGATGGCTGAGGAAGCACTGACACTCAATGGGGTGCCCACACTTCTGAGCTCCATCCCAGCCCCCTCATCCTGAGGGCAGCCCCTGGAGGGGTGATGCTCGGAGCAAAGCTGCCCCTCAGTGCTCCTCCCCCCACCCCAAGTCATTGCACACATAAAAGAGAAAATCTCAGTGCTCCTCAAGTTTCAGTGGTGACAGGTTAAAAGCAAAAGAATCCACCGAGCACCGTACACGGCCCCGCTGCCGAGTCCTGCCGGCGATGCTGCTCCACCTTCCAGATTGGCCTGTCAGTCAGGCTTTGGCATTATTGAAAGATCAAACTCTGCCCTGCCTGTTCATTACCTTAATCCTATTTTCTACAAGGCTTTATTATCTGCTCGGGCTTCTCTGGGAAAGACAGCTACAGACAGTCGTCCTGTCCATCCATTTCCTCCCACCAAAAGGAGATGCCTCCACCAGGGCATCTTTCCCTTGATCCTCGCACTGCTTGGTCCTACAAGCTCCCCTGGGGACAGGAGAGATGTTTAAACAAAGCCTGGCTCCTCTCAGTGGTGAGGAGGGGGGTCTGGGGCCTAGAGAGAAGGCAGTGCCAAGTGACACCCAGGGCAGCCTTGCCACAGGCTGGCTAGAGGGTGCTGTGGCTGTGTCTTGTCTAGGTCCAATAAGGATGGTACCCACTACCTTGTACCCACTCTCATTTGGGTTCTTTTTTTCTTTTTTCTTTTTTTTCTTTTTTTTATATAGACAGAGAGGAAGGGAGGGAGAAAGAGGAGGAGAGAAACATCAATGTGTGGTTGTCTCTTGCAAGCCCCCTACTGGGGACCTGGCCTCCAGCCCAGGCATGTGCCCTGACTGGGAATTGAACCGGTGACCTTTGGTTCACAGGCCAGCACTCAATCCACTGATCCACACCAGCCAGGGTTCATTCAGGTTCTTTTGGGGTTCTGTAAAAACCCAGTGTTTGTGGTTAGTGCGGGTGAGAGATCTCATAAAGCCATTCAAAGACTGGTGCCTTAGAACTCCATCCTGATCATATATCTGTGCCCAGGTATACTTCCTACCAGGGCAGCCACAGGCAAAAAGGCAACTTCAACATTACTCCACCTTCGAGATAAAGCTGGTTCACAGCGGTGCACCTCCCACTCCACTGGTCTGTCTGCCGCACTGGGCACAGGCCAGTGATGATGCTAGACCAGGTCCAGCCACATGGTTAAGTAAAACCGACCTTCAACAGAAATGCCCATCTTTGTGACTAACAACCTTACTATCAAGAGCCTTCTCTATACCATGAAGTCAGCAGATTCACCCTCACCTCCACTGGCCACAGGCCACAGATATTTAGAAGACTGAAAGGGTGAGCCTCCACAAACTCCCTGGCACCAGTGTGGAAGGCAGCTGTGGATGGGGGGAAGAGGGGGAAGGAGACAGCTTAGAGTGGGTGACTGCCCCCAAGGTGACAGGCACTGTATGGGTACTTTTTTCATACTGGTTCTGTTACATAGGGATAATTAAATCCCATTTACAAATGTGGAAACTGAGGCCCAGAGAGGCCCCCCCCGCCCCCCGCCCGCCCCAGGTTATAGAATTAATAAGCAGCAGAGTCAGCTCTGGAACCCAGGTGTGTCTGACCTCACACCCTGTGCTCCCTCAGTCGCTGCTCCTCACGGCCTCCCCACTACACCAGAGGGAGGGGCTCCTTCCTCCTCAGCCCCATTCAGATACAAGGAGTTGCCAGTGGCGGGAGCTGGGCAGAACGGGCCACGGCAATAACTTTCAAAGACCAAAGTTTTCTGAACTCTGAAGAAAGGCCTGTCTTCAGAGGAAAGGTTCGACTTGCTTCTTGTCAGGGTCACACCTCCAGGAAGCAGATCAACCCTCCATGAAGGGTAGGCATTCTAACAGGGCTATCCAAAGCTGGAGTGAGGTATTTGGTGAAGTCATGAGTTTTCTATTCCTGCGGCTGGATGATCATTAAGAGCATTATTTGAAATATCTCATGGGTTATTAAAAAAAATCATTTGGAAAGACTGACAACACAATGGGTATTTCAGAAAAAAAAAACAAAAAAAAAACCCAACAGAAAGATATGGCTAATACTTTCCTAGGGAGATAGAGAGAAAAGGAGAAGACAAGCTAGAGTAGCTGAGGCAGGAGAAAGGCAAGACGGGCACCCCCCCTTTGCTAATTAGGGCACTGAAAACCAGGAGGGAGGTGAGGCGCCTGGGGCGAGGTGAGGAGCTCTTAGACTTGATGCTAAAAAAAAAAAAAGTTGTGACAATACTAAATGCCGCTGAGGATGCCGAGGGTGGGTAAGACTCTAAAGGGTACCTGAGGGGTCTTTGTGCTGATGGCACAAACAGCTCTGTATCTTGGCTGTGGCTGTGGTTACCTGAATCTACACGTGATAAAAGTGCAAAGAACTACAACTTCGCATGCACGCACATCAGACGTAGCCAGAACCTGAACACCCAAAGGTCTATGGACCTTCCGGTGTCAGTTTCCTGGCTTCGATATTCTATTATGTAAGAGGTTACGCGGGTACCTTGCTGTCCTATTTTTGTAGCTTCCTATGCATCTATAATTATTTCAAAATAAACAGTTTTTAAAAACCACATAGTTGAATGGCAGATAATCAGATGGGAGTGTGTCAAGCCTGCCAAGGCTGAGAATTGTAAATAAAATGTGGATGTATTTTAACTGTTCTGTATAATTCTTTTTACGGATTTGTAGGCCACTTCCAAAATTTCTTTATTTTAGAAAAATCATCTCTGAGGATAGTGCCACGTAGTTAGGCACTCCTGAGAAAAAAGTATCATAAACCCAAATTGTTGTTATCATAAGTTGTACCTGAAATTATTTACCTATGATAAATTATTTCAGCAGCTGACTCAAACTAACAGACCGATTCCACGCGAGAAGGCCCGAGGGCAGCGGCTGTCAGTGGGTTTCGGGGCCGGGGTCCTCCCCAGCCCCCGACTGAAGCAGCAGCCGGCCCAGCCAGCTCTCCCCGCTGCCTCCCTGGCAGCTCCAGCCCCACCCCCACCGCTAGCCATGGTGGGCTGAGGAATCTCTTACCTGTTGAGGTCCCAGATTCTTAGGGGTGAGAAGTGCCCACAACAAGCCGTCCCTGTCACAAAAGAGCTGCCAAACAAAAGGAGAGCAGAGTCAGATCTGGCTTGTCAGAACTTGTGGCGGAAATGGCTACACAATTGAAGGTGCAGTGCTCATTCTCCAGGGGGTTCTGGGGTTAAGCCAGGATGAGAGAAGCAGCCAAGAGAACTATCAGAGGAGCTACGGGATGACTACTGAAAGCACGGTGAGGGCTGCGACCCAGAGCTGACTGGCCAGAGGAACCACAGGTTCAACAACAGCTGAGCCCGCCGCTCGGACCCAGTTGTGTGGTCTCTGCCCACCACAGGAGACAGATCTCTAGGAGTGCAGAGGCCAAGGGAAAGCAAGTCTGCTGGGCTTCAGTTATATGGAGTTCACAAAGCCACGGCACAGAAATGGTCTCCAGGGAATGGCTGTTGGCTGCTGGAAGGTGATGCCCTGCTCAGAGCGGAGGGTGGCTGGGGGCATTCCCGAAGGTTTTAAGAGCTCAGGGAATCTGGTAATATGGTACAAGCACAGGGCAGGTGTAAAGGCACCGATCTGAGAAAAAGAAAACGATGAAAGGTAAGTAAGAATACGGAAAGCTGAAGCAGGAGAAACGCTGGTATAAGGAGGTGAGAGAGTAGGAATGTGAGGGGCCAGGCACCCAGGGCCGCTTTGACGAAGAGTGGGAGTCAGGCTGAGTTTAGAGGCCAATGACGAACACCGCCAAGAGGCAGGTGAGAAGGAATACTCCTACCATATTTCCCAGAGCGTGCCTTAAACCCTTAAAAAGTTCAACAAATACAATCTGCAGAGTTTCACTTTAAGTGCAGGCAGTGAGGAGGATCCCCGCAATGAGCCAGGTTGGCTGCTGTGCTAGGACTAGAACTTGAACCTATGCGCCAGGCTAGTCCTTTGTTAGAGGGTTTGGCGGGGGTGGGGAGGGGAAGCCGCAGGGACCCAGGGCTTGGAAACCTAAGCTGCAAGCAAGAGAGCTGAAAGCAGTAGTGTCACTCAGGAGCCCGGGGCAGGGAAGGGCCATGTCGCTACATGTCAAGCATGGGGGGAGGGGGACTGGACATACTAATGACATGTTAGCAATGTGGGGCAGCAGCCCATCCGCCCTGGCCCTGCCCAGCACCTGTGGTTCTCTGATCCCAAGCATGTCAGGGGGAGATGGATTTCGGCAGAGGGCTCTGAAGAAGCCAGTGGCTTTGGCTGGGGGCAGGGAGGAGGGGGGAGCCGGCCTGAGAATTACTGACTGGGGAGATGTTAGGGCAGGCATTGGCCAAGCCACTGATTTACAATCAAAATTGCAGGGCAGGTGTCTGCTTTTCAACCCAGACTAACAAAATGTCCACGTGAGTCACCCTGTGGCTTCCGTGCCTCGAGCCAAGACTTCCTCTAGGGACACGCTCCATCATCCCAGCTTCCTCTCAACCCACAGGAGTGCCAGCAGCCACTAAACTAGAATGGCGGGCCAAAACTGCCACTCTGTCATGTCCCCAGTGACTCGCAGCCTGGGAAGTGGCTGCTGGGCAGTGAAGCTCCCAATTACAAAGCCAAGGGTGTTATCCTCACCTGCCCCTGACATTTTCCTCGGGGGCAATCCATTAATAACTGGTAAAGCTAATTACCTTGGGTTGCAAACATAATAGCCACTTGGAAATCGTTCGAGCAGGCAATTGGGCTCTCCAGGTTTTTGAGGATTTGGACCCAGGTGAGAGGCGCCAGCAGAGACATCTCTTAAGGAGGTCTGTGGCAGGCCTTCTGACCTGCCACAGGCCTAAAGTAGCATCAAGGAAAGTCAAAGAGAAAGAGAGCGAGAGAGATGGTAGGTACCCGGAACCTGGATCCCTGCCACTCCCACAGCTCTCACCACAGCAGGCTGGGGTAGAGACGGGAACACCCTCTCCTGGGAATTCTGTGCTTTCCTGGCCACCTACCCACCCTGGCCCTGTCTGTCTGCCACCAGAAGGGGTGCTTCTCACCTTATACCCCATGAAGGTCTTTCTTAGTTGCCTGGATACGATACCCATGAATGTTTCCCTCCACAAGCTGTTTTTTCTCTTGCTTCACCACGGGAAGTAGGGAGAAAGAAAAGGAGGGAAAGTAGAGAGTCCCCCTGGCACTTATGAGGACCTAAGAGTTTAGCCAAATTGGACAGTCAGCAAAAAAACCATATATGCAGCAGTTAAGCAGATGTGGAGCCAGGTTCCAGTAGGGACACTCTCCAGGACTCAAACCCAAACCATGGGGACCGCTAGGGACAGGGCCAGCAGACCTGTGCCAAACAGTCAGAGACAGAAGCTGCTAGCTCCCAGGTGGCTTGACCATCCCCCTCTGAGTCCTCCCATACTCTGATCTCACCTTCTTGGGACAAATGGTATTTGGGGGGTTATCTTCCCATGTTCCTCTTGAGGTCATGAACTATCTAGTGGCTCTTGTGTATTCCAGTGCCCAGCACAGTGTCTGACCCAGAAGAGGTGCTTAGGACCAATCTGTGGACTTGAACTGAGAGGGCCTTCCAGAACTCACAGACAAATAGGCCGAGAAGATGGTCATATGGGCTGTGAACGGGGTCTCTCTGCTTCTTAAAGAAATAATTCTCAAATCAGCAAACTCAGACATGAATGACATATGACACAGTCATTCATCGTTGGGGCTGTTAAGTCCTTCATTGAGCACCACAACCAGATAATAGATGGCAAATACCAACAGCACCTAAAAAGTAATGTCCAAACTCTCTCCCCTGCCCAGTCACACACACACACGCGAGCGCACGCGTGCGCGCACATACACACACACACACACACACACACACGCAGACTCTCAAAGCTTAAGGGTCTAAAAGTCATTCTGACTCCAAAAACTCTACTCTTCTTGGACAAGAAAGCCCTTTCCAGAAGCCAGCCTTCTACAGTTCCTCACCCTGTGCCCACAGCCCCACCTACCTCCCTGGCCCCCTGGCCCCAGCTCTGGCCAACCTGGTGTCACAGAGATCACTCTCAGGTCCCAGTAGCAGATGTAGGAGCCCTCACATCAGAGAGAGACACACCAGAACTAGGGGTTCTGGTACTCAAGTTGAGGAAGAGAAAATAGCAAAACACAGAAGAGAGGAAGGTAAGAAGGTAAATTAGCTGGGTGTGAGCAGAGTGACAAGAAGATAGATTCTCGGTGCCGCCGCCTATTTTAGGCCCTTTTAAAATAACATGAGAGACTTATTGAGCACTTACTAGGTGACAAGTTGTGAGCAAATGTTTCAAAAGCATTATTCTATCTAATCTGCATAACTCCGTGCTACGGGTTCTACTTTCACTATTTTACAGGTGGTGAAACTGAGGCAGAGTGGTAATATAAGTTGCTCACACAGGGAGCACGTAGAACTGGAATTTAAAACTAGTCAATCTTGAATCCAGAGCCCAAGTGATTTTATACCCTTGGCCCCGTAAGTTCTCCCCCCAGCACCTAGTACAATACCAGACACACACTGAAATGCTTGTTGAATGAACAAATGGACAAATGACCAAAATGACTCCACCTGGAAGAAGAAAAGAGAGACGGAGTGGTTCTGAGGCGGGACGGCAGAAGTGGCATGCTCAGCAGCTGTGCCCCGTGGCTGGCCCAGAGCCACCCAGCTGGCCCAGGCCCCAGCCGCCTCTGAGCCGGGGCTGACACACTTTGGCAAGGGAGGCCACCAGAGCTGTCACATCATTCACCAACATGCCCATCAAGTGTATTCAGTTCTCTTCAACCCGCATTGGCATTTTAATTACTGTTGGGTAAACTAATTTGTACAAATGAAGGCTGGGCTGCCTAATAGAATATGCAAGCTCTCTGACCTCTGACAGGCACTGACACGAGATACAAAGGCCGCCGAGGAAGGCTTTTTATCTGAGCCTTATTACTCTCTATTACTCCAATTAGTCAGGCTCCAGTGCTCCTAATTGGAGGAAAAATTGCAATTAAATCAATTTTTGATGGGCTGCAAGTGGGCTCCTAAACTGCCCCGCTGGTGAAACACTGATATTATAGCAGCAAAGGTCACAGGCCTCATCGGCACCTGGGAGCACGCCCCCCCTCCCCAATTTCCCTTGGCCCCCTCCTAAAATGTTTCAAGGAAATCCCTGCCCCTCTATCAGCTCGGCCAGCAAGGGTGGGAAGGAGGGAGTCATTAGAACATGTCAGGTCTCATTGCTGCTGCCACCATCTGCTAACCTGCGCCACTGACATCATTACAGCAGCTAAGTCCCGAAGCAGGAATGCAGTGCGAAGGTCACACGAACTCACTCAGTGAGGGGAAGCCAGGAGCAGTAGTGCAGTGGCAGTGCTGTGAGGGAGGGACCAGTAGAGTGGGAACAGAAGGTCAAGAGAAGTCAGGAAGAAGAGAGGCATAGGTCGGGCAGGTGAAAGGGTGAGGCAGCCAGTTTCCAAGATCCAGCCAACTGGGCACCCTCAGCCACCCAAGGAGACGGAAACAGATGTGCTTGGGAAGGGAAAAAAAGAAAGGCAAAAAATCCTTGTTCACTCCAACATACATCTCGCCTTGAGGCTGAGGAAACACCCACCTGGATGGATGGGAGCGTGCTTGTGGGGCCTGCTACACACGGCGGCGCCCGCCTATGGAGGCCGGGGGGTAACCAGCACTAAAGCTGTGAGACCAGGGAGGAGAAGGTAAGCACAACCTGTTCATCAAACTAAAAGATAAAAAGACCTTTTTTTAAAAAAAAAAAAACAACAAAGGAGGCAAGAATATGCAATGGGGAAAGGACAATCTCTCTGACAAATGGTGTTCGGAAAACTGAATAGCAACATGCAAAAGAATGTTGCTTACACCTTACACCATACACAAAAATTAACTCACAATGGATTAAAGACTTGCATGTAAGACTTGAAACCATAAAGCTCCTAGAGAAACACAGGTGGTAAGCTCTTTGACATCAATCTTGGCAATAATTTTTTTGGATCTGACTCCAAAAGCAAAAATAAACAAATGAGACTACATTAAACTACAAATCTTCGGCACAGCAAAGGAAACAATCAACAAAAATGAAAAGGCAACCCACTAAATGGGGAAAATATTTGCAAATTATATATCTGATAAGGAGTTAATACTCCAAATATATAAAGAACTCATGTAACAGCAAACCGAAACAAAACCAAACCCCAAAAAACAAACAAAAAACAATAATCTGATTAAAAAATGGGCAGAGGACCCGAGCAGACATTTTTTGAAAGAAGACATACAAATGGGCAATAGGCGCATGAAAACACGCTCAGCAACACAAATAATCAGGGAATTGCAAATCAAAACCACAATGAGATATCATCTCACACCGACTGGAATGGCTAGATAGTATCAAAAAGATATAACAGATGTTGACAAGGATGAGGAAAAAGGGAGCCCTCATACACAGCTGGTGGGAATGTAAATTGGTGCAGCCACTATGGAAAACACAAGTTCCCCCAAAAATTAAAAACAGAACTACCATATGACCTAGCAACTATTTCTGGGTATTCACCTGGAGAAAACAAAAACACTTCCAAGAAGAGATATGCAGCCCCTTGCTCATTGCAACATTATTCACAATATCCAAGATATGGAAACACCCTGAGTGTCCGTCAGTGGATGAAAGGATAAAGAAGGTGTGGTACATATGTACAACGGAACACTACTCGATCACTAAAAAAGAATGGAATCTTGCCATTTGTGACAACATAGATGGGTCCTGAGGGCATTATGCTGAGTGAAATATTTTTTTAAATGTTAGCTATTATGCATATTGTATTAAAACATGAAATGATGACATCTTAGAATTAAAGAACTATGGTAGGTTTTAAAATAAATATTCTAAGTTCAGAAAACAAACAAATCAAAACAAAACAAAAAAACAAACTCATAAATCCAGAGAATAAATTGGTGGCTGCCGGAGGGGCAGAGGTTGGGAGTGAAGGGTGTCAAAGACACGAGGTTGCAGTTACAAAAGAAGTCGGTCATGAGATGTAACGAACGGCATGATGACTACAGTAAATAGTGCCACACTGCATGTGAAAGCTGCTGAGAGAGTCAATCTTACAAGTTCTCATCCAAAGAAAAAAACTATAACTGTGTGATGACAATGGTAACTAGGCTTACTGTGGTCATTATTTTGTAGTGTACACAGATATCAAATCATTATGTCAGACACTTGAAACTAATATGATGTTATATGCCAATAAAAAAAATTAGCCTGAACAGAGAAGATGAAAGAGTGAAAGGAAGCATACTAAAATGCTAAAAGTGATTGTGTTTGGGCAATAGAGTGATTAGCAATTCTTTCTTCTCTTAAATTTTCTTTATTTTCCAAATCTTCGTTAATAAGCATGTGCGACTTTTTAAAGGGAAATACATTATTTACATCCTATAGGAGAAAACACAACAAAACCGGACACTCTTGTCCACTGGCTCATTGCCAAGCAGGTGATACCCCCCCCCCCACCCCATGACACCCTCCCCCCTCTGCCCCGTAATGAGGTGCCTGCTGGAGAAGGAGTCAGGGAAGGCGGCCCTGGAACACCTTGGGCTGAAGCTTTGGGACTGACTAGTAGCCCAAGCTTTTGTACAGAATGCCTCAGACCAGAAAAGAAGGGCTCCACTGGCCTCTTTCTCCCAGTGAAGTGCTGGCCAACAGGGAGCAAGACTGGCTCCTGACCCCCACAGCTGGCAGAGGCCTGGAACGCCCCTCCCAGGCATGTCTGTCTGTCTGTATGTCTCTCTCTCTCTCTCACACACACACAGACACACGCACATCAGGCCTCTCTCAGGGCAGGATGAGCAAGTAGCCACCCAGACGGTCGGGCTCTGGAGAGAGTACCCTGCGGCTGAGGTTCCCAGGGCCTAACCTCAGAAAGCAGCCCTAACAAACAAGGGCCAACAAAGCAGCATTTCTGCCTCCGCACAGAGGGGCGCAGTCCTACAGCTGGGAGATGCCTCCACAGAAACACAGAATGGTTATCTTCTGCTTTCACTGATGGTAAAATGTTGGCCTGGCCCTTGAAGACCCTAGCCCAGGCTAGATAAGAGGAGGCTACTCCCCCACAGTGCACCCACTCCACTCAAGAAGAAGAAACTTAGGAACCTGGGCAATGGAAGAACAGGATTGGGAAAAAATTAAGTACATCAAAAACAAAAACTCACAATACAATGGAATAACATACATTCATTCAGTCTATTCAGTTGAACAGTAAGTGTGTTGGGGCTGCAAGGAGAAGAGTTTCTACACCTATTTTCCATCTACGTGGCCTCTAAACACTGCTTCATCCACTCCCGAAAGAAAGGAACGGCAATATGTTCCAGTGCCAAAGGGAAAATGGACTGGGCCAGACTTCCTGAGAAACGATGATCGATATTCACAGAACTGTGCATCTAACAAAAGGCATGGAAAAAGGAGAAGTAAAAATGGTCCTTATTTACACACAACGTAATTGTCTACCTAGAAAAATCCAAAGGATTCAACTAAAACTCTATTACACAAATACCAGGGTTGGATGAGGCAGTCGGCATGCTGTGTGGGACAGCGCACAGTAGTGCAGGCTCAGGGCTCCTGGCTCTGCCTCCTAGTGACCTTGGGTGAATTATTTAACCTCTCTCAAGCCCAGTTATTTACCTATAAAGGAGAAATAATAAGAGGACCTATGCATGAGCTTGTTGTAAAAATTATATGAGATAAGATGCTTAAAACAGTATATGGAAAATAGCAAATACCCCCAGATGTTAGCTGTTATACACCAGCAATTCCCAGTCAAAATGTAATTAGAGATCTATTCACACACAAAAAAGAATGAAGAAACTGTAACATAGCAAAGAATAATCCTAACAAAACAAACAAACAAACAAACAAACAAAAAAACAACACAGCCCCACTGTAAAAACTATAAAGCTTTACAAAAGGACACAGAGTCTTGACGAAGCGGAGAGACATGTCATGTTCCTGGACGTGAGGCCTCAAGATGATAAAATTGCCAGTTCTGCCCCTACCAGTCTATAAATCCAGTACAGTCCCATCCAAACAAGATTTTACTTAATCAATTGATTGAAAATTTCATCTGGAAGAGGAAATACATAAGAATAAGTGAAAATATTTTTAAAAAACAATGAGAAAGGAGGTGCTTGACATAGAAGATGCTGTGAAGCTGTGTGATGCTATTCCTGCTGGAACAGACGAACAGGTCAATGGATCAGAAGAAAGAATCCAGCCAAACTCATATATTTGCAGGAAATTAGTGGATCCTAACTGTGGCCTTTAAAGACAGTGGAT
The DNA here is from genome assembly GCA_004026545.1 of Mormoops blainvillei. Classification (NCBI taxonomy): domain Eukaryota; kingdom Metazoa; phylum Chordata; class Mammalia; order Chiroptera; family Mormoopidae; genus Mormoops; species Mormoops blainvillei. The sequence continues at coordinate 19,806 of PVJD01006739.1, read as the reverse complement.
GAAGAATGAATTAATCAGTAAATGGCATACAGACCACAGGATGCACATTTGGAAAATAGAATAAAATTAGAGCCCTACCTCACAGCAGACATCAATTCCAGATGGATTAAGGACATAAACACATTAAAAACTACACAAAAAACCATTAAAGCATTAGAAGAAAATATAGGAAAGTAGTTATAATCTTGGAGTAGGAAAGACGTCATTAAGACCAGACAAAACTTTGAAGCCATAAAGGTAAAGATGACAGAACTAATTTCCAAAGAATAAAAACTTCTATGCAACAGAGGACACTGTAAACAAGCTGAAAGGAATTATCAAATATATATTAGTCAAAAATTAATACCCAGAACATATAAAAAGATCTTATAAATAACAGGGGAAAAAGTAGGTAAGTGAGCAAAAAATTTCAATAAGTAATTTATAGAAACAAATATACATGGCCGAAAAAACATATGCAGTAATGTTAAACTTCCAAGAACTGTTTAAGCATTTTATATAGATTAATTCATTTAATAATCAAAACATTCCTATAAATTTGATGATAGCTTTCTAGGTATGATAATAGGATTTGTAAATACATTTTAAAAGCATCATTATCTTTCAGAATATACACTGAAATACTTATTTATATCTCTGATATTTGCTATAAAATAATATGAAAAAGTATATGGGCAGAATTGAAGCAAAATTGGCCAAGAACTGATAATTATCCTACTGTAGTATAGTTAAAAAAATTTTTTTAAAGATTCTATTTATTTTTAGAGAGAGTGGAATGGAGAAGGAAAGAGGTAGAGAAACATCGATGTTCAAGAGAAACATCGATGGACTGCCTTTCACACACCCCCAACCGGGGACCCAACCCACAACCCAGGCATGTGCCCTGACTGGGAATCAAACTGGCAACCTTTTGGTTCACAGGCCTGCGCTCAATTCACTGAGCCGCACCAGCCAGGGCTTAAATTTTCCAGGAAGAAATTTCCATGAGAAAAATTGAGGAACAGAGAGGTCAAGTAACTCACCAAGGCCACATAGCCAGTAGGTGGGAAGACTCATGATTTGACCTCAGCCACTAGGGCTCTAAAGTCTAGCTCGTAATCACTATTTTATATTGACTTTCAAATGAGGTATCATTTTTTACCCTTTAGAAAGGCAAAAAAAAAAAAATTTTTTTTAAACTGATATCGCCCACGAGGAATGATAAGGGTAAGAGGAAAAGGGAATTTATAGATACTGTTTATAGGTATGCATATAATCTGAGACAGTCCAACTGGGTGGTAATTTGGCAGCATCTAAAAACTTCTTTTAAATGCGCTTACTCCTCAATCCAAAGCAAGTCTTTTCTAAGTACCTTTCTTAGAAAAATACCTGATGACATGCACAAATAGGCAAGCACACAGACATGTCCTGAGGCACCGTTTAGGATGGCAAACCACTGGATACAGCCTAAGTATCCATCAAAGGTTGGAAAGCTAAGTAAACTATGGTGCACCCACCTTCTCTGAACTGGAATGCAGCAGTAAGAAGAATGTGGTAGAGACATATGTTCTGACAGCATAGGACCTCTGTACCCCATGGGGAGAGGAAGAATTCGAGTTGCAGAACCAGTGCATAATGTGAGCCTAAAACAAAACAAAACCCTACATTTGTGTGTAAATATACATACATACATATTCATGAAAGTATATGATGTCTGATATTTGCTTCAAATTAAAAGATCTGGAGTGACACATACTGGACTTCCTACAAAAAGAATGATGTGATGAGGGGCCACAGGAAACTGAAGTGGATTTTTACCTTATATTCAATGCATTTTAAACTGTTTGAACTTTGTACAATTGAACATATTTATATATTACTTAAGTAAAAAATAAAACAAAATAGAAAATGAGAAATTAAAAGAAAGATGGTAGTAATAATACACGTTTTGAAGTTGCCTGAAAGAAGGGTTGCATACTGGTAGTACACTGAATTCTGAATATCTGAATTTAGATTACGAATAATATCACACAAACCAAGGAGTCAGTTGGCTCCATCTTGAACCCAGCTGACGGCCTTGACATAGGCCCTTCGCCTGGAGGGCTTCTGGGTGGTTAAGAGCCTGGAAACAGTTGCGTATTAAGAATTTCACCAGTTTCACCCGGCTCTTATAGTACTCTCCCCCTAAACTTCTGCTCCATAACCGCTCTTTCTATAAAGAGGCAAACGGCGAGCTTCTTTAAATAGGCGAGCTTCTGAGCTCCACCGGAAGCCTAACGGGGGCAGGGACGGCGTATCCCTCGGCAGTGCCCTGTACGGTTTGGGTCCTCAGTGACGGCTGCTGCTATGGCTACCTCAGCCTGAAGCACAAAATATATTTCCAGCTTCCAAACAAATCATTTTTCCTGATTTCGGGTGGTCAATTTTGGCATCACAGTAGTAGTCAGGCCCAAGGCCTGGGCTACCACGCTACTAACGTCTTCTGCCGGGCATGGGTGGCCCACGCGGTCTGGCGATTACTGGGGAGACTAAGGCCGAACTTTGGTGCTTTTTTCAGGTTTGCTGATGAACATAAGTGGCTGGCATCTGAATAAAGGCATGAGATGGAAGGATGATGAGAACCATTAGGATCCACTGTGCTTCTCCACAGAGAAAAGCAGAGCCCGACTGGCAAGCCGCACAGATAATCAGGACTCCAGTGCGACAAATTTATTTTCAACTTTGATTCTTTGAAACATACCCACATTAGCCAACCATAGAGGAACCTTGAGACTCAGGCTTGATCCACAAGTGGGCAGGAGAAATGGGGAAGGGAGATGAAAAACAGGTCAGAGAAATCTGTGTGACCTGGGATCCAAAGGTCTGACATCCCCGACCCACTGAAACATGTAGGCCAGCAACGGAGTCCCTAGGTAGTGGCCTGGCCCCTGTTTTACTCTCAGTGTTCCATAAGCACCGATGTGGGGCAAGCATCAAAATATAATCAAGACCTTATAGAAAGAGGTTCTCTCTGAGGATTCAAAGGGCGGAAGAGCCCATCCAGACCACCCGCCACATAACTGTGTGGCCTTTCTCATACACTGGCCTCCTAACTCTTGCCAGGTTTAAAGTAAGAGAGGCCCTGAGGACCCACCAGTGAAAAGGAGTCCCACGGTGACATCCAGCAAGTGGGGAAAAAAAAAAAAAAGGAGGCAGAGGGTGTTGAGTGTCAACCTACAGATTCACCGCTAACATCTATCCCTGGGTGACTTCTCTTCTATTAAGACAGATGGAGAAGGGGAGGTGAACTTCTACACTCCTCAATCTGGTCTAATTGCTGCAGCATTTTCCACCATTACCCTGAAGGCTACTGCAGAAGGTGAAGAGTGTTAAGAGGAGGGAAGAGCGTGTTAAGGGGAGGGAAGGGGGTGTTAAGGGGAGGGAAGGGGGTGTCATGGGAGTTGGTAGACCTACAGGGCCTCTATGCATCATGAAATGTACACAACAGGGTTATAGATGTATGATCCAAGACAAGGAGAAAAGAGAGGACTGTGTGTCTATATACATAGTAAGTAAAACCTATTCCTCAAGAAAAAAGGTCTTGCCCTGACTGGTGTAGTTCAGTGGATTGAGAGCTGGCCTGCGAACCAAAGGGTCGCCAGTTTGATTCCCCAGTCAGGGCACGTGCCTGGGTTGCATGCCAGGTCCCCAGGGGGGCGTGCGAGAGGCAACTACACATTGATGTTTCTCTCCCTCCTTTTCTCCCTCCCTTCCCCTCTGTCTAAAAATTAAATAAAATCTAAAAAAAAGGAAAGAAAAAAAGTCTCTATTGTCGAGGAGAGACAGCAGCGAAACTTAGTGTGCAAATTCAGCCAATAGCTCTTGTATCTCCCTGGCTGGCATGGTTCAGTGGATTGAGCACAGGACTGAGAACCAAAAGGTCACTGGTTCGATTCCTGCTCAAGCGCATGCCTGGGCTGCAGGCCAGGTCCCCGGTTGGGGGTGTGTGAGAGGCAATCGATTAATGTTTCTCTCGCGCATTGATGTTTCCATCCCTTTCTCTCTCTCCTCCTCTTTCTCTAAAAAATAAATTATTATCTTTTACAAAAAATAACTCCTGTGTTAACTCCTTCCCTGTGATGGGAGACAACAAGAGGCCCAGAGTCCGCATGTCGGCCACACAGATGGAGACTTACATTACATGGGGAAGTGGAAAAGTCCTAAGGCTGGAGACAGTATGAAAGCAAGGGTCCTGAGGTCCTTTTATGCAAAGCTCCCATCCCAGGGCTCTTCAGGAAGGTGACGTTCTGAGGAACTTCCTGATTTCCAGATTAGTTAGCAGCACCAGGAATTGTGACCTTGAACTTTGTTCCTCCCCAAGACTTCCTACCCTCTGGACAATGGCACTAAGGAGGGAAGAGGCGGGAGTCTCTGTCTTCCATCCTGTTCTGCGAGGTAAACTGTACCCCTAGAGCCTAGTTCAGGCTGCCTGCTAGTCATTCTCCTCTGGAGGAGAGCCAGCCAGGTCAGGACCTGGCTCCAAGCCCTCTCTGCCTCACAGGGGGGGTGTTGGGCCACTGCTTCTTTGTCCAGCTTCACGTGGCTGCAGTCAGGGTCTTTCCCCTGTACATGTCCCACTAGGAAAGTGGCAGGTTTTTCTAAGGACACCATTAACAGTTTACAAAGGAAGAATCTCTGACCAGCAGGCCAGTAATGAAGTGAGGAAGGAAAGATTAAAGGCAGTGCCATCCACACACGTTGGGACTAGATGCCATGGAGCAATTCGGCCTTTATAAAAATAGTAAACCCTGTTGTTCTGTCTGCCCTATACCATCCCTCCCTACATGTGCTTCATGAGAGGCTTCCCCTGTTCTTACACACTCTCCATCCTCTGGCCACAGTTCATTGATCAAGGGGTGGGCCGCTGACCCAAGCTGGGCCAAAGGACCTCTGCCCTGAGATTTTTGGAAGTCGGTCACTCTCCACGACTTAAACAATGAGCTGCCAAAACTCAGGAGCTCTTGGCAGTCTTTGGAATGAGCTGGTCAGCTGGGAAAAAGAAGCTAATACCCAGGAAAAAAGAAAGATGAGCACCCCAGAAATATAAAGTCCTGGCAACACTGTGGCCTCTGGGTCCAATACTCCTGAGTCCAGCTGTATTTGTGCTCTTCCTTTGACTTGGTCGCTCTGCTTTGCCCTTGGATTTCATGAGCCAAACGTTTCCAGTTTTACTCAGTAAACGTGAATTTGGTTTCTGTCACTTACAACCAATTTGTCCTGACCACTCCAGTGCCTCGTTCAGAAGCTGATGGGTTTCTCACCCATATGAATGTCCCCGCTGATGGATGAGCAAAGGGCTTTGTCAGATACCTATTGGACACCTTGAGGCCTGGTTAAGAAGAGACACCTCAACCAGGAAATCAATAGCTGGTAGGTCTGCTAGGAGAACAGTTAAAACAGGGTAAATGCAACCTGGCCTGGCACTTCAAAAGGGGGATAAAGTGTGCTCTTACACCTAGGCCAGGAAAAAAGTCCACTCTCCCGCTCCCAGTGGTTGGTGAGGAGATGGTCTGGACAACAGCAGATAACAAGGAAGCTATTAGAGGAGTGAGGTTATCATCTCTAAGCAAGAAAGCCCTGACTTTCAGAGAGCTGGCCTCCTGGATCCCTTTTTTACAGACCGATGAGAGTGAAAGTTCTGCTGGAAGCCACAAGGCTCACTCCGGCGGGAAAGAGTCTGGTCCACTCTCAGATGCTTCTCTTTTCTTTCCTTTCTTTCTTTTTCTTTTCTTTTTTTTTTTTAAGATTTTATTTATTTATGTTTAGAGAGAGAGGAAGGGAGGGAGGAAAAGAGGGAGAGAAAGATCAATGTCTGGCTGTCTCTCGCACGCCCCCTACTGGGGACCTGGCCTGCAACCCAGGCCTGTGCCCTGACACGGAATCGAACTGGCGAGCCTTTGCTTCGTAGTCCGGCACTCAATCCACTGAGCCAAACCAGCCAGGGCAGATGCTTCTATTTTCAACAACAGTAGTGCCGGGTATCTGAGAAATGGGGAACTTAAAGATATTTTCCAGGTATTTATCTAGTTTGAATTAAAGACAAACAAAATAATTAAGATAGGGATAAAAACACAGGAGTTAATTACACCATTTTCTCTTTGTGTATGTTTGAAATTTTTCAGAATTAAAAGTTTCAAAATACACACACACGCACACACTCAACTCCAAGCAACTCCTTTGTTGCAACTTCTTTTATCCCATTCCTACCCTGACCCAATACTAATGGCCCAAAAGCCAAGGGAAAATAAATTTGACCATGTGAGAAAACTTGAATGTTCCTGGGCTGAATCCCTGCGAGGGAGTCAGTGACACACACACAAGAATGCAGGAGAGACCAAACAGAAAACTCACACACAGCATGTAAAATTTTGTTTTTCTTTAAAAACAAATCAAAAAGCCCCACACAACCTAAAGCAATCCGAAAAAAAGCCTCTCACTTTCATTTTTTTAATGAACCTGGCCCTAGGTCAGAAAGACATTTGAAGTCATAAATCAGAAATTAGGTGTGAGGAAACCAAGGCCCGCCCATACGTGGAAAACCACATTCTGGAACATAAAATAATAAATGATATCATGTCATATAAAAACTCTATAAATATACCACTGTATATTACATTGACACTAGTATGTGTGTACCTATATCTGTATCTACATGCAAATATAGATATGGATACATACATATAAAAAATTAAAGCAAAACATGAGCTTCAGGTGCCTCCGAAGACCCACTTCCTCACAGGAAGCCACCGTGTGGAGCCTGTCACAGTGAGCAGCCCATTCCTGCTCCTCCCTGAGCTACTCCACACACCCCCAAGACCCCCGAAATCTAACCGGCCCTTGCTCTCCATAAACCCTTACCTCCACACTCCTGCTCGGGACTTTGTCAACAGCCCTCGCCTCCCCACTGGCAGCCTGTAGGCACCGACTGCTACCTCCTAAGGCCCCTTGGTAGGCAAATAACTTGGCATATTTGTTTTCTGGGAAAAGTCAACCCCTTGATGTTTAATTTCACCTTTCTGGAACATTGGAATAAAGGCCAAACACATCATGAGCCACGGGGAAGCACTGGGGCCAGGGCAGTACCTGACTCACTGCCATGCCCACCACCAGTGCCACGAGGCCCCCCCTAAAGTACCAAGATTCGGGGCCGGTTGGGGTGTGGTACTTACGCTGCCTGGGACCTGTGGTGCGCATGTGCACGCACATCTGTAAATAACCAAATTATAGACTTGGGATGAACACGTCTACCTCCCTCCCCATCACCCTCCCCAAATAAGATAAGATCAACCTGTCTTTCCAACTCGTCTTTCTGCTCAGAAATTTGGGGGTGCGGGAGGCGGGTGGCCGGTGTCAACTGGAGACTTCCACCTAAGCCCTTTCAGCCAAGCTGCACATCTAGAGGACATCCCAGGACACTGATTTCTTTGCTGCTGAGTCTCCACACCTCACCCCCACCCAAACAACACGAGGAGGAACACCGGAGATTAGCGTGTCCATCCGTTACTCCCCCACACCCTTCCCAGCCCAGGGCCGGTAGGTGGCTGCTGGCCACGCAGCCCTCGGCTGTTGAATATCCCAGGCAGAAAGCTATGCTATGGCTCAACTCCCAGGTACTGGTATTTGGCGCCTGGGAGAAAAGAGAACATGGGCCCAGTCACAGCCTTGGGAAGAGGTGCATGCCGAGCTGGGCTGTCGGCCTTGCCATCCTTTGCTGAGAAGACACATGTAAGCAGATGCACATACACACACGGCCGGTGTTTGTTCCTTTTGGTAAGGGGGCGCCCAGGATGCTGCACACATGCTCACGTAGACACGCCCGCTGCTCGGGAGGCAGAGGAAAGTGGCTCCCTGGTCACATGCACATCCGACACACACATGCCCACGACCTGTGCTGTCAGCACTGAACCCCGCAGGAGCCTCTCCAGCCCTCCTGGGCAGTGGTAATCTCTAGGCAGCCCAGGTGTTAAGCCCCTGCCGCTTTCTCCCCCTTCGGCCTGTCTGTCCCTCCCTCTGCCCTCCCACAGTAAGTGCTTTCAGGCCACACAATGAGTGGGAGGAGGAGAAACACTTCTATTGAGGAAGGCGTTTTGTTGTTTCATCCCCAAGGGGGGGCTGAGGTAGGGAAGAAGGGGGGACCCACAAAATTTCTAATAAGCAGTTTCTCTCCTCAAAGCTAAAATGATTTTCTTTAATTGCTTAGTGGGAACAGTTTATTGTGGGGTCTCGGCCCTCCCCCCCAGCCTAATTGACTTACTGAAGTTTAACAGGGGCTTTCACCTGGAGAGACTGCAATTACTCCCCCCACCCCACATTCGTACCTGGGCTCTCCCCATAGGGGGCCTTTGTTCCCCCTAAATACAGCAGTGACACAAATGTCCTCAGCAGCAGGGGAACGCATGCAGGGAAGTGGTAATTTTCAGCCCAACGCAATTAGCTGAGGGCTTTTCAGCCTTCCCAGTGAATGGTGGGGAAACTTCAGCATGTGGGAACGGTGAGCTGGGGCCGCTCTGTGCAAGTCAAACAAAAGAGGCCTCTGAATTGGGCCCCGTGGTGAGCCGGACCAGGGCTGGTGGGGGCAGCAGGGACGGGGGCCTAGACAAGAACCTACATCATCACCCACCCAAACTGTGTCTTCCAATCAAGGCCAGTGGCCCCAAATAGCTTTCTGCAAGGCAGAGGCACGCAAGGCGGTTGACTGGTACCTAGCACTGTGGCTCTGTGTTTATGAAGCGATAGGGGAAGGGCAGTGGGACTGAGCTGGGGCAGGATGAGGTGGGGGCCAGAGGGCCACAGGGCTACGTCTGTCTTGCTCTCCCCAGGGGGCCCAGGGCTGGAGCTCACATTAAACTTTGGACCTTCACAGACACCCCTGGGTCAGGAAGCTTTAGGGAAAGAGATTCTCCTGGGACTGCGGAGACAGGGAGATCTAGGGCTCTAAACCTACTGTTGCCCCCCACAGCAGCTTCTATTTCCCAGCAGAGGAAGGAGTCCTCTGCTTTGGAGTGGCTTTAAGGCAAGGGAGGTGCAGGGTGAACGCAGCGTGAGGCTCATCTGGGGTCAGAGTGCTGAGGTGTCCAGTGGCCAGAATGTGGGCTCCAGCAGTGGAAGCGATGTGCTTACTACCGGTCTCCCAGAGCTGACCCCAGAGGAGCCCTGACCCAGACCCAGGCGGAGAGAGAGCAGCAGTTCTCCTGGAAAGAATGAAAAAATTAAAACCAAAAACAGAAGGGCTGGTGGACAAACAGCTGTGCCTGGGTGGGAGAGGGAATGAGGAGCTGAAATCACTGCCAGGCGAGAGTACAGGCGCAGGCCAGGGCCGGCACCAAGGCAGGCGGCCCTGGGCGCCCCGGGAAGGTCCCAGGCCGGGACGTGGCAGGCCGGCATTCGGTACCAGATGAGCTGCTCACGCGCTAACCTTGGGCAAAGCTGTAGCCTCCTGCGGCCTCACATTTCTTGTCTGTAAAATGGGAAACGGTTATACTGGAACAATGTTTTCTAACTTTGAAAACCAGCAACAGGAAACTTCTGTAAGTTAACCTCTCTAACAGATTTATAAAACAAGATCCAGGATGCTGTTCGGGTTGAACAGAGGTGGGATGTGGGGTTGAGCCCCATCCATGTGGCCTCCAACCCATCCTGCCTTTGACTCAGACCTTTGGAACTCTGCTGGGAAACCCCAGAGCCAGATACTCTCCGGGGCTACTCCCGCTAACAGTGATGACCCAGCAGAGGTGGGACTGAAGAAAAGGAGCAAAGCTGGGCTTCCCCCACCACGGGCCACTCTCTACTGCCCTGCCTCCCAGTTGCCCGCCACTCGCACCGACAGAAGTGGGATCACACTCCCACTTGTCATCAAAAACCTCACTCGACACGATGGCGTCTCTGAGAGCCCAGGTGAATTACATTCGGGAGCAACTGCGGCTGGGGGCGGCTGGAGCGATCTGGCACACGGCTCGTAGGCGGTGGCCAGGTCAAACTTTTTGGCTGTTTAACCAACAGCGAGGCCTAGCCATAAAAATGACTGCAATGCGATGTGCTACCCCATCCCGCTCCTTCAGTGGCTTGGGCTGGTTGCTGGGAAGTTCTCTTCCCGCCCTCACCCCCAGCTGAAGACTGCCAAAAGAGAGTCAAAGTGATTCTCTACAGAAGGGTCTACAAAGGGCGACTAATCCAAACACCCACAGTTCCGAGACGGGAAAGCAGACCCTCTCCTTACGCCCCGCTGCCCCTGGAATAACTTCCTCCTTCTGGGAGCAGCCCGGACCAAGAGCCTGCAGGGGACAAGCCGGCCTGTCTGCTCAAGACAATGGGCTCCGCTCTAGTCACATCTGGCCTGGACTCTGTCTTTTCGGCCTCTGCTGTTCCTGCGTCAGCCTGCTGTCAGGTGGAAGCTCCCGCTCAGGGACTGACCACCGCTCTCACCAAGCGCGGTCTCGCCTGGGCAGTTGCTGAGCTGGGAGCAGACAGAGACAGGGGCCTCGCTCCTTCAACGAGTACCTCAGGGCTACCCGAGCCCGCCCCGTGCTAGGTGCCGGGGTGTTCAGGAAAAGCAAGACTTGCACCGGCTTGCCCTTAGACAGCTTAAGGTCCAGCCAGAGAGTCAAGTCTTCAATTTGTATATTTTAAAACATTGGAAGCCATTCAAGATAATCAAGAAGTTCTCATCCCAAATGACAGTGAGATCACCCTGCGCCAAGAAAATAGACAATGTAGCACCGTACTTGAAAAGCATAAGCTTCGTAGTCGGATGCCAGTGCTCAAACCCTGGGTGTATCAATTACCAGATATAACTTTGGGCACATCAATTAACCTCTCTTAGGCCTCCGTTTCCTTACTTGTGAATTGAGGATGGTGACAGTACCTATCTGGGGAGATTAAAGAAGATATCAAGGGTTCAGCACAGTGCCTGACACTTAGCTGGCACTCCGTAAGCGTCCGTCATCCTCATCCTCGTCATTACCACCATCGTTGGCTGGGCAATAGAGAGACACTGGGGTCTCATGACCAAGAGGTGGCCTGGTAAGAGAAACCTATGTTGTGCCCCTCCTGAAGCATCAAGAACCAGGAAAGAAGAAGGACCTTGGGTTCGCTGGCCCTATTCTGCGGGCCACTTCAGAAAGCTCCTGTCAGTGCTGACGACAGGCAGGACTAATCTAACCTGGCCAGGGCCATGGGAGATCCTGAGTCAACCAGCGGCCTTAAAGGGGCAGACTGGAATTTGGGCCCCCTTAAACTGACCACAGCCCCCTTCGTCCCCCCTCCCACCCCGCACTCTACAATGCGGCTGGAATGCAGCAGCCCCTGTGCCAAAAGGCCCAGGCTAGACAGGAGGCCAGGAGGCACAGGTGGCTCTCAGAGGAGATCCCTGAGCTCCAGAAAGCATTTCCCCCACAGGCGCAGCAAAACTGAGGCTTGTTGTTGGTCAAGGCGCCTTTGCTTGTTTGGGCTGCAGCCCAGACAGTGAGGCGGCTGGGGCAGGCCAGGGGACTCAGAGCCGGTTTTGCGGGGGGAGGCAGGCGGCAGCGGCAGCAAGCCCTTCTGGCAGCACCTCCCTCCGCCCCTGGGTTTCTCACTTTGTTCAGCACAGCGGCCTGAAGGAGGCAGGGGAAGCACTTTTCACTACCCAGCAAACACGGCCTCAGGGGGAGGGAGAAGGATGAAAGGTTTGGGGTTTTTTAAAATTTGGTTTTGGGGTATTTAGGTTGTTTGAAAAAATAATAAAAAGAAGTTGTTTCTGCAATCCAATTAATTTCAAACCCAGGATTCAGATCATAAACAGCCAATAGTGATCCCATAGCACCTCCTACCTACTATCCCTCTTCCGAGACTTGAAGTCCCAGTGGAGCCAGAGCTGGTCCCAAGAGGCCTGGTGGGAATTTTTCTACCTCTTGGTGATGGTGGTAAGGATGGGGCACAAGCATTCAGCCTGACCACAAAACTCTGGGGCCTCAAGTTCAGGTCCACACAGACCCATGCAGTCCTGCTAGTTATGGGTTTGCAGTCATGGGTATGCCAAGCCTCCGAACAGAGGCCTGACGCCAGAGGCTGCCAGAACCCACTTCTTCCCAAGAGCCATGTTGTTTGGCCCCGGGCCTGGCCAAGGCCTCCTGCAATGGGTGGAGGAGATTCCAAGATGACCTTATCTGTCTTCTTTGTTATTTCCAGAAAAGGAGCCCCCCACCCACAGGTCCTTCTGCTTCTGTTGGCTCCCTTCCACTGGGCCCCAAAGCGTGACTCCAAACCTCCAGTGGTCCTATCACCTTCGAGAAGAAGAGCAGAGGGACTGTTCTTACCAGGTCTTTGACACAGAAGAGGTTTTTCACATAGGAGTTCAGGGCAATACTGGGCCTGGGAATCCCTTCCGTAAGCAGCTGCCTGCCTTCCTGTCCAGTTCCTCAAGGTTAGCCCCACCACTCACACCACATGCTTAATTCTTGCTTTGGAACACATTTGTTTTGATGGCATGCTTTTGTTACTCATTTCTGAAATCACAAACTATAAAAGCTATGGGTCTCTGGAAAATCATCAGGATACCGATAAGGTCACTTGATTGGAAGTTCCCTTTCTTTCCCACTAAGCCACCTAGGATGTAATACAAATCTTTCAGAAGAATGAAAAGAAAAGACACAAATTTGCAAATATACTTGACAGTGGTATGGGTTCCTGATTTACTGTCTGGGTGACCCAGATCACTCCAGACTTTCATTGCCACAAAGTACCTGTGACAAATGCTTGACACTGCTAGCTGCTGACTTGAGGTATCCTCAAGAAGGTTTCGGTCCCGGTCGGTATAGTTCAGGGGATTGAGCGTTGGCTTGTGAACAAAAGGGTCGCAGATTCGATTCCCCAGTCAGGGCACATTCCTGGGTTGCGGGCCAGGTCCCCAGTAGGGGGCACGTGAGAGGCAACCACACACTGATGTTTCTCTCCCTCTCTTTCTCCTTTCCTTTCCCTCTGTCTAAAAATAAAATAAATACAAATCTTTAAAAAAAAAGAAGGTTTCTAGAGAAAACCAGCTTCCCATCCACCTCCCCATCTCCCTCTGTGAAAAAGCCAAGGGGTTTAGACCCGGATGATAAACCTGCTCGGAACCCTCAGGTCAGCTGCCACCTCATGGGCCTGAGCCCTCTGCCAGCCCAGCGGTACCTGCCCTCACTCAGAGCCTGCGTTCTCTCCTGGGGCCACAACCACCCACCCACTGTGACTTGCTTGAGAAGTACACAACTTTCAGAAAACAACATTTCCTTGCACTCCACCACCAATAGGAGGGAAATTCACAGGGAAGGAGAGTCCCAGGGAGAAGGCTGGGGAAGACAATCTAGAGAATGAACGAACGTCAAGAAACAGTGATTGCCCGAAACTCAGTAACTATGTTCCTAGCTCCCCCTCCATGCTCTAGGGAAAAGGAAGCAAGGGGCCCATGGTTTTACGAATCCATGTACATGCACACTCATGTTGAGGTGCCTTCTTGAGGTGACTCTGAACCAGGAAAAGCAGTGACATCGACACAGAGTAATGAAGGTGAAGAGCAGGATTCCATGTGGATCATCTCAGGAGAGGCTGTTCTTGCTTAAGGGAAAGGCACCCAGAGACAGAGGCGGATTTAATGGTGGGCGCGCTCGGCGCGCGCTGTGGTCCCCAACTTCTGAAGGGCCCCACAAAACCCCAACTTTACACTTTTTTCTAATGACACCAAGTTTGGTTTCATATGTGCAATTTTAATTATGTACAAGTTTACAATCGGCAGTAAAACCTGATAGTATGTTTATATTCGCTTACTTTCATTATTTCATCGCTACGCTGCCCACTATACACATACTGCGCTGCATAGGCCCCGCGCGGCTGCGCTACTGCTCATCGGGGCGATAGAATCGCATTTGCTACTTTGTACTTACAAAGGTTCTCCTGCAGTGCAGGCTTACGGTATACACAAGTGCACAGGGATGTAAATTAGTTTGTGGATATGTACTTGTTTCATTTACGGTTTTAAAAATATGTATTTTTAAACATGTATTTTTATTTTCCCTGTCTCTGTCTTTTTTTTTTAAGGGGCCCAATATTTTCTTCTGCGCCCGGGGCCTCAACCGACCTTAATCTGCCTCTGCCCAGAGACCAAGGAACCTGCCTGCCACCCTGACACACATAGATGCACAGGCTCTGAGACAGGTGACAGGTATACACACAGCACCAGGAAGAGAAGGGCACAGGACCTGTGCCTGAAAATAAAATAAAACAAAACAAATAGCATTGGCTACCCATCGCTCAGCTAATTTTCATGAGGTGCTCGTTGCTTCCTCCGATCATCTCTCCTCCTTTCCTTGGGGGGAAAAGGACACAGAGGGATACTTCTTCCTGGTTACGAGGAGGAATGGGCGAAGGAAGGAGGAAAGAGTCAGATGAAGGAAGCTGCCTCCTCCAGGTGCTCCGTAAACTCAGACTCTGCGTTCACCCAATTGCTGGGGAGGCCCCAGGCCCGAGAACAGGATTAGGCCCCCGTTAGGAATTAGGTCTACCAACCACAGAAAGACATCCTGTGCATTTAAAGTCCCGGGAACCTCAGGGAGGTTGAGCTAACAGGGACTTGTGGTAAAAGCTAAGGATAGTTTGTGTGAGAGAAAGCACGAACTCGAGGCCTTTGATGAAGTCACTCGCAACAGGCATTGATTCTAAATGAGATTCTGTACCCCTCCTCTTGGGACCCCAGTCATGGGAGAAACTCTCCCATGACAAATCAGTACTTTTCTCAGCTTCCCTGGGAACAATGAATACCAGATATACTCTGAATCAAGAGTTGTCTTAGGGACTGATTAGACTTCAGGCGTGAGCCCAAGGATGGCAGCAGCAGGGAAAGGAGTCGGAATTTTAAAGCCGACATCATCCGACTCATATAATATTCCACGGGCAGAACCAGGCCGCCCCTGCCTCGGCCGAAGTTCGTATGCACCCAGCCAGGCCCGGTTAAAGGTCAGTCCGCCCCAGCCCTTCCCTGGCCCCAAAGGTGAAATCTGGTGCATGCTAGGAAACAACAGTTGTCGGCCCACTGCACTGCACCTCAATCTTACCATTTGGTACTTTTAATACAAACTTTAAAATGGTCAAATTATCAGGTCTCTCAGGATGGCAGGGTTTCCGATCAACATTTTTATTGTCTGCCAAAATTCCTCAGTCTTATCCCAGAAGTGAGGCCCCCACCCCCACCGGGACTTTTCCACTTCTTTTTTATTGACAATGAATGAGGGTGCACCTCCGAGAACCCTCCCACCGGTCCCTCTCTCCCTCTCTCTACCTCGCTCCAAACTCTCCTTTAAATTCTTGGGTGCTCTGCAAGGTTACCAACAGCAACTCCTGACTTTTCCTCCAACTAAACATAATTATACTTCTAAAAGGGAAGAAAACAGTCCAGAGAATCCCCAAAGAGGTCTGCTGCACTCTTCCCCTTGTAATGAAGCTTAATAATGAAATACCCTGCACTCTAATTAGTAAGAAATGCTCATTTTCTCCAGCTGAATACCCCCTATAGATATATCTAATTTGTTTCCATGATTCCATCTCTTTCCTCCATCGAGTCTGCATTTAAAGGTTAGGGTCTGCTGGTGTCCTACCAGCCCTGGCAGGGTAGCCTAGGGAGCAACAGTGTTTTCTTGGAGCCCCAGCGTGACCATCCTTGACGCCCCGTCCCTCCATTGTCACATCCGCACCCGTAAGCTCTGACTCGTTCAGGCTCTGGACGAGCTGTCCGCAGAATGGAAGAGAAGGGTGGGGAGAAACAGCATTTGGAAACATTGAGGGAAAAGAATAGCAAAAGGAAAAGGGGAGGGGCTGAGTGTTGCTGGGAGTGCCGATTTCTCAATGAGAGAAATGTTCTCTGCCGTAGAGTGGCCCAAGCAGGAGCTGTTCCTCACTGGTAGGCCCCTTTGGGACGCAGGCCCCTCAAAGGCCTTGGAGCTCCAGCTCCTTTTCCCTCGTCAGGCCTGGCAGCGGGACTGGCACCAATTCCTGAGACCGTCTGGAGGGTGCCAAAAGCAGCACAGAGGAGCCGCTGTGCTCGGGAACCTTGGCGGGGTGCCTCTCCAGGGCCACCTCATCTCAGTGGCCAGCCTGCATCTCTGCCTTCTGATCACATGGAAAGTGAAGACACAGTTCCTTTCTAACAACCTGATCCCCCGACTGAAGGCCTCACTCGCAGCACTACACCAGATGCCAGGACCATGGCCTGGCCATGGGTGGGAGTGGGCAGGTCATCTCCACCAGCTCCTTGACTCGGGAGTGTCCCTGGGTTTCCCTGTCCCCAGAGGCAGAGCAAGCCACAGCCAGGCTGATGTTCCCAGAGTCTCCCCCTCCTCAAGTCCTGCATATACCTCCCCTCTCTCAGCAAGACTTGGAGCCCAGAATGGGCAAGGGCCCTTTCCCTCAGCTCCCGGCATGAGGCTACGAGGCAACAAGGCGAATGGTCAGGGCAAAAGTCATCCTGTTGGATGGTTCCTAGTGGATCTACGTGTGATGAGGCCCCAGCTCTCCTCACCGGGGAAAACGCCTCCCATTCTGTCCCTAGTTTCTAGGGACTCTCCCCTCAACTGCTGGAGATAAGCATTTGAGGTTTGCCGATGCTCCCCCAGGCATTTGCGTCTTTGCTGTCTGGTTCTGTTCTCTCCTGACCCTTACCAGTTGCTGGGTAGTCATCTGCAGCAGACTTGTGCGCCCCCAGCATCCCTCCTGTCTGTCCCCACCTCCTCCGAACCCCTGCAGAGAAGGCCCTGCCCTGGCTCCCTGAAGCTCACAATCTGTGCTCCTGCCAGACTCGGTCACAAGAGGGGTGTAACTCACTTCAAGCTGGCAGCCCTGTGTGGTAGAACGAACCGCCCCCCAACAAAGGGTGGGGGTGGGGGGCCAAGCAAGCGTGTGCCTGCGCATCCCAAGGTGCTCTTGTTTTCTGGGCACCCCGCACGGTCTGTGACAGACGCATGGATGGGGGAATCCTCTGCCAGCCAGAATTGGCATCTCACCCTACCTCTCAAATCTGCCACTAGCCTCCAGGGCTGAAGACCCTCCAAGAAGAAGAGGCCCTGCAAGACAAAGACCTGAGCCACCCCCCACCCCCCAGCCTGGCCTCCCAGCCCAACACAGGCCCGCATTAAAATCAACACTCCGTGAACACACAGAACTGACAGGGCAGAGGGGGAGCACACATCAGATACAAAGATCGGGCTCTCGGGAGACGCGGCCTGTTGGTCTCCCATGTTAGCTCCAAGTGACTAAGCGCAGGGTGGGAAATAACGCCATCGCGGCAGCCAAAGCTCCCGCCTGGGCTCCAGGTTCGGCAGCCTTTTCACAGGAAAGATGCCTCTGCCTGGAAAAAAATGCAAGCGTTGTGTGGGGGCCATTAATGCATGCGCCTCTGCGCATTCCTTCGAGAAGAAGCCGCATGCTAGTCCCTCAGCCCCCAGCCCTGTGCCCCGGCGACTGTGCTGGCCTGCGGCACACTGCACATGCCACCTGGTCCTTCCCCCCCAGGCCCCCAGCTCTATGAGTGGTGGGAAGGGGCCCGCCAAACACCCTGGCTTCATTGTGCCCCAGAAAGAGGGGACTAATTACTCGCCTACACTCCGGAGCGCACAGTCAGGGAGAAAACAGAGGCCAGTGGGGTGGAGAGGGTGGGAATTGGTTGGGGTGGGGTGGGGGGGGTTGAAGAAGGAAGAGAGAAAGCCACAGGATACATTTCAAAGTTTCTCTAGCAATTTGGGGGTGGAGGAAAGAAAGCCTGGTCCCGATGTGAAATCATACAGAGGTCAGGGCTGGGTCTCCCACCCTTGTGAGAAAGTGGTGAATCGGGGACGGTTTATCAAACAATCATTTTTCCCTTTTGAAACCAGGAGGCAGCAGCTTGGACAATTCTGCAGATGTGCTTGATGAGTTAGGGACAAAAATGGCCCTTTTCTGCCCCCCTCCTCCCTTCCTTCTGTAAGGGCTCCCATAGGGGGTTGCTTCTCCCTCCACTGCCTCCGGGACCCTCCCCTCCCTTCTTCAGTGGTCAGCTGAGACCCCCACCCACTGCTTGCCTTTGTACTCTTGGCCTTTGGACATACTGACAGGGGCCTTTATGAGACCCCAATCAAGACCCCCATGTCACAGGTACCTAGTAGAGACACCAGACCTTTTCAAACAAGGGACAACAAGGAAAATCGGCTGGCCCATTGTCTCTCCTCTGTGCTAAGTGAGATGAAAGAGGCCCGCGGCCCCCTCCCTAGAGCCCGCCTGCCAATCACCTCTAGTTATTAAGGTCACAATGTGTAAATTCTTTTGACCTGCACCTAATCAAAGATTCACCGGCCCTTTCAAATCCGAATGGGGAGGAGGGGAGAGATTCCCTCCCATAAACCCAGCAAACTCTCCCTCAATAAAATTTCTCTCTCTGATTCCTTCTCTGCTTCCCATCTCCACCCCCTCGCTTCTCCTTACTCCGCCCTCCTCACCACTAGCTTCAAACACAAGTGACAAGCCCCATGGAATTACTACCCAAAAACCCCGAGGAGGATTTGGAAGTTTCTATTTAATTCTCTCTGAAGGAAAAGTTTTCAGGCCGGCACAGTTGCCCAGGCAAGCGCAGAACCTGAGCAGCCCCCATGGCTCTGATGCCAACTCTCTCCAAACGGCCAAGTGGGCAGGTGGCTTTTTCCCCTCTCCTGAGTCGTCCTCTCTCGCTTTCCCCTGACACCACTACACATGGAGAAGACTACAGGGACTGATGATGCTACTGAGCATCTCTAGCTCAGCTGCTGACCCTCCACAACCCAGCTTATCCTAAGTGATTCTGTGAGCTGAGGGGGAAAAAACTACCAAGCCGAAGTAGGCAACCCTCGAGAAAACAGAATAACCATAGGACAGAACAATAGAGAACAAGAGCCAGAGGAAAAAACTTGAGAGCAAAACTTGGAATTTATTATAGTTTGAAAAGTACATAATGATTAAATCAAGCAAGGAGAATAAAATGCTCGCCAATTTCCATGCATCACTATCAAGGCTGACCGTGATTTTCTCTTTCTTATCACCACTTAGAATAAGGAGGAGACCTAACAAAGCGAGCTAGTGATAAGCGAATGTATGTACTTTGCCCAAAGTCTAGTTTTGCTGGATGCTCTGCTCTCCTTGACGGTACTTTCTGCCTCTTCGTTTCTCCTTGCCCGACTGTCTTTACTTCTTTCTGAGCTTTCCTTTGCTGCTAATTCCTCATGTTATTTCAACTATTGTCTCCGTACCAATGCCTTCCACATCTTGACCCCATGTCTGCGCTCCAGGCCACCTTCCTGGCTGTCTCTGGTCATTGTTGCCTGACTATGCCATCACCAACTCAAATCGATGTGTCTAAAACAGAACTCAGCCTTCTCAAAGCCAGAGTCCCCTTTAATCATCAGGCTCGTCGAGGAACTCATGCAGGTCCCTTCCCTCTCTCCCCCAAATGCAGTCATGACTGCCTACAGGCTGTGTCCTCTGTTTCTCTTGAATCCAGGCTGCCTTTCCACTGGCCCAAGGAGTCCAGTCCCTTACTGCTAACAAAGTGCTCTCCCAGAGAAGTATACAAACAGCCTTGGTCTATCCCCCTCCACAGTATCCTATATACTGTGCCACCACGTAAATCATTTAATGGCTTCGATCTGACCGAAAATACTCTATGGTTTCCTATTATGCTCAAGTTAAATTCAAACTCTGCTCTTCAAAGCCCTTTAAAAACCAGGCCCCAAACTTCTGCTCCAGCCTCACTGCCCACCAACCACGTCTTTACACAAACCTTCC